>CM075195.1:4415000-4417500 GCA_037577475.1 Chaunax sp. Z400 | reverse complement strand
TTTTGTATAACTATTGCATGGCCATTCAGGAGTAGATATGGACTTATGTGTAGATATGTCTTAGACTTTTTATAATCATGTGTACACATGTCTGTGTTTAGAGCTAATGTCCTGCCAAACCATGACAAACATTACGTGCATTTATAAAAGCACTATGATTCCCTGACATACAGTCTGCTTTATGGCAAAGTGCATTTTGTTTCACACATACAAAACCTGCCAATCACACAACATATTAGTAATACATTATGTTTCTGCAACAAATACAGAATGTCTCACAAGTTCAACCATATTTCCTATCAAGACCAAAAATATGTCATGGGATTTTTGGCACAGCTTCCTTCATGAGCTGAAGTCAGGATTTTCTCTCAAATGTCCTGAGTACCCCGCCCTCCACAACAGCAGGTGGTGATAGAGTCAATTTAAACAGGAGATTGAGCCTCTCAGTCAAAAACTAATGAATGAAAGTGTTGATTTTGAACATAAATAAAAAGACAAATAAGAAAACAAACAATAGTAACTGTGTTCGAAAAGGAGTAGGTAGAAGTAAAACTTGTAGATCCCTACCCCTTCTCACTTCTTCTCTCTTAGCTCATACATCTATTACAACGTCCAAGTGTATTTACATCACAAATTAAATTTACAACTAACCCAAGGGTATTTACAAACCAGACATCCACCTAGTGTCAAACAAAAATAATAAATAAATAAAAGAAGCAACCCTGAACACCACCCTTCCTCAACCAAATACCTCCCAAACTTTTCTTTTTGTATAATTATTTTAAAATGATTTATATTTGTGCTTTGCTTCAACCCATCACCCAACCCGTTCCATAAATCCATCCCACAGACTGACACACACATACTCTTCTTTGTTGTATGAACACAATGTTTTTTGAAATTATATTCTCTATATATGTATATATATGTATATATATTTATATATGTGTAAAATTTATATATACATATATATATGTATATAAATATATATACATATATATATAAATTTTATATATGTACGTATATAATATATATATATAATGTGTTTTCCTGTTATCATGTTGAAATGGGCAAATGGCCTGATAAACAAGAAATCCAAAAGACAAGTGATTTTTAATAATCATTTATCATATACATATATATATATATATATAAATATATATATATGTATTTATATATATGTATATGTATATATGAATTTTATATATGTATGTATATTTATACATATTTATATATGTATATATATGTATGTATATGTATACATATTTATACATGTATATATATGTATGTATATATGTATATATATCCTCCTTCCTTGACATAAGAGGGTTTAAACTCTTACTGGTCTGGTGCACTTGTGAGCAAAGCCAACATACCGTTGACTTTATTGCAGTGTCACAAAACGTTAGAGGTTCCCACCAGGTGGCAGCAAAAGCAGAATTTGTAGTTTATGTGGAATTCAAACAGGACAGGAAACTGTTGCACCAGTGCTACATATGTGTTAATGGCTGAGATGTGATGGTAACCCAGTGTGAATTTATTATTTAAACTATAATGCCTCTTTGAACCTTGGAAAACAAGGTCTGAATATCATCCCATCATTTACAGCTGAGAAAACAAATAAAGGTTAGATTTTTTTTTTTGGTGGGCATCACAAAAGAAAACAATAATGTGTTTTCCTGTTATCATGTTGAAATGGGCAAATGGCCTGATAAACAAGAAATCCAAAAGACAAGTGATTTTTAATAATCATTTATTACACTCTATTAACCAAATTCGCCCTATTGATAGCCTCAACATAGTGTTTTTTCAAATACATATCTGTGGGGGGGGGGTTAACCGGAGCACCCGGAGTAAACCGTGAGGAGTTATCAGTTAAGTTTCATGGGCTGCTTTTAAGGTCACACCGCAGAGGTGTGCACACGTACTACTTCAGCCCCATAACATTTTTGTTATTGTGCCTGCTACATTGAGGAGGTGCACATGTTCCTCTTTCTGATGAGAGGATGATGAGAGGTGGACAAGAGGTGTCTGTCACGTTGAAAACTACTAATTTCTATCAGCTGCCAAGCTGCGGTTCATTTCCAAACGTCTGCGTCCCTCATCTCTGCACTGTTGTGGAAACAATTTTTCTTTTTTCTCCTCCATCAAATCATTAATAAATTCTCTGTTTTGCTCTTCTACGTTCTTATTTCTTCTCTGTTCCATTATTTCCATATTCTTCTGCATCAGGTGACCTTTGAAAAGTTGATCGTTTACTTCTCTGTATTCTGGATTATCCTGGATTTTTTTAATCATCCTCCAATCACCTTCCTCTAAATCTTTTTGAGTTAGCAGGCCATCCCCAGGCTGTTTGGGAGGTGGACCTGGATATACTTGGCGACGCATATATGCTTGCATATAGCGGTCACGTTGTCCCTCCCTGACATTTGAGAATGAAGGGACGGAATCTAATATTGCCTTAATATTGCTGTCAGACATTGTCACAGTTGGGTCTGTC
>CM075195.1:4410000-4412500 GCA_037577475.1 Chaunax sp. Z400 | reverse complement strand
ATTCATTGCGTACATGTAAGTTCATGTGATTTGTGTTATTTTAAATGTAATTCTAAAAATAACATGATTTGTAATGAGAATGTTTTAAATTAAATGTTTGTTTTTAAGCATTTGCAACATTTCAAATAAAGATTTTGATATTTTATAATTTGTCTGTTTGGATTGAATGTTAATAGTACTTGTGTAGGATAAAAATAAAATATAAAAATTATAAAACCTAATTTATTATTTTTTTATGAAAAAAAGGATTACAGTAGTGCACTGTTAACCTATGTTTTTCTACAGTAATAGTACTGTATTAAATAATTACAGTAACATCTAGTTACTGTAAAGGTGAAATACAGTTGTAGTACTGTAAATCTAATTTACTTACACTGTTGCCAGTAAGTTACTGTAAAAATCCTCTAAAATGTCTAACAGTGTATGCTCCCATATAGCGTTCACGTTCTCCCCGTCTCACATTTGAGAATGAAGGGATGGAATCTAATATTGCCTTAATATTGCTCTCAGACATTGTCACAGTTGGGTGTGTCAACTGACACACCTCTTTCACATTCTTCTTCTTCCATAGACAAAAATGTTATGGGGCTGAAGTAGTACGTGTGTCAGAAAAGAGGAACATCTGCAGCTCCTCAATGTAGCAGCCACAATAACAAAAATGTTATGGGGCTGAAGTAGTACGTGTGTACACCTCAGCGGTGTGACCTGAAAAGCAGCCCATGAAACTTAACAGATAACTCCTCACGGTTCACTCCGGGTGCTCCGGCCTTTGCTGCCACCTGGTGGAAACCTCTAACGCTTTGTGACACTGCAAAAAAGTCAACGGTATGTTGGCTTTGCTCACAAGTGCACCAGACCAGTAAGAGTTTAAACCCACAAATCTCAAGGAAGGAGGTATATATATATATATATATATATGAATTTATGTCTCTCCATAGTGGATCTTACCCTTCTCTGCAGGGATGACAGGGGCATAGGTGGCCAGAGGGAAGTGGATACGGGGATATGGCACCAGGTTGGTCTGGAACTCTGTCAGATCAACAATGAGGTCATGTCAAAATAAAATATTTTAAATAGTCTAATAATTTCTCTGCTGTCAGTACTTTCATTATTTTATTTTTGTATAACTATTGCATGGCCATTCAGGAGTAGATATGGACTTATGTGTAGATATGTCTTAGACTTTTTATAATCATGTGTACACATGTCTGTGTTTAGAGCTAATGTCCTGCCAAACCATGACAAACATTACGTGCATTTATAAAAGCACTATGATTCCCTGACATACAGTCTGCTTTATGGCAAAGTGCATTTTGTTTCACACATACAAAACCTGCCAATCACACAACATATTAGTAATACATTATGTTTCTGCAACAAATACAGAATGTCTCACAAGTTCAACCATATTTCCTATCAAGACCAAAAATATGTCATGGGATTTTTGGCACAGCTTCCTTCATGAGCTGAAGTCAGGATTTTCTCTCAAATGTCCTGAGTACCCCGCCCTCCACAACAGCAGGTGGTGATAGAGTCAATTTAAACAGGAGATTGAGCCTCTCAGTCAAAAACTAATGAATGAAAGTGTTGATTTTGAACATAAATAAAAAGACAAATAAGAAAACAAACAATAGTAACTGTGTTCGAAAAGGAGTAGGTAGAAGTAAAACTTGTAGATCCCTACCCCTTCTCACTTCTTCTCTCTTAGCTCATACATCTATTACAACGTCCAAGTGTATTTACATCACAAATTAAATTTACAACTAACCCAAGGGTATTTACAAACCAGACATCCACCTAGTGTCAAACAAAAATAATAAATAAATAAAAGAAGCAACCCTGAACACCACCCTTCCTCAACCAAATACCTCCCAAACTTTTCTTTTTGTATAATTATTTTAAAATGATTTATATTTGTGCTTTGCTTCAACCCATCACCCAACCCGTTCCATAAATCCATCCCACAGACTGACACACACATACTCTTCTTTGTTGTATGAACACAATGTTTTTTGAAATTATATTCTCTATATATGTATATATATGTATATATATTTATATATGTGTAAAATTTATATATACATATATATATATGTATATAAATATATATACATATATATATAAATTTTATATATGTACGTATATAATATATATATATAATGTGTTTTCCTGTTATCATGTTGAAATGGGCAAATGGCCTGATAAACAAGAAATCCAAAAGACAAGTGATTTTTAATAATCATTTATCATATACATATATATATATATATAAATATATATATATGTATTTATATATATGTATATGTATATATGAATTTTATATATGTATGTATATTTATACATATTTATATATGTATATATATGTATGTATATGTATACATATTTATACATGTATATATATGTATGTATATGTATACATATTTATACATATATATATATGTATGTATATGTATACATATATACATATATATATATGTATGTATATATGTATATATATCCT
>CM075195.1:4185000-4405000 GCA_037577475.1 Chaunax sp. Z400 | reverse complement strand
TAGGTGGCCAGAGGGAAGTGGATACGGGGATATGGCACCAGGTTGGTCTGGAACTCTGTCAGATCAACAATGAGGTCATGTCAAAATAAAATATTTTAAATAGTCTGATAATTTCTCTGCTGTCAGTACTTTCATTATTTTATTTTTGTATAACTATTGCATGGCCATTCAGGAGTAGATATGGACTTATGTGTAGATATGTCTTACTTAACTAAAACAAAACACATTCACACGTGTTGTAAATATTTTTTTGTGTTTTTTTTTTAATGAAATTCCAGCCAAGTAAATTTGACCAAGTTTAGCATCTCAAATTCATTTCTTCAAATTTAGCAAATAGATAATGTTGCTATTGAGAGGGTTTACGAAAATACATTTCTGGGTGTGACACTGGACCACAGAATCTGCTGGAAACCTTAGATAGGTTCTGTAAGAACCAAGCTGGCAAAGAGCTTAGTAGTTCTAGGGAAAACAAAATACACACTGGACCATAAATCACTGCAGATTTTGTATTCTTCACTAGTTTTACCACATCTAAACTTTTGTGTAGAAGTTTGGGGAAACACCTACGAAAGCAATGTAAAACCATTATGCACACTATAAAAGAGAGCAATAAGGTCCGTACATGATGTGGGATACAGGGAACACGCTGTTTTTAAAGTCACATGCAAAAAGTCACAAAAAGTCTCTATCTACTCCTGAATGGCCAAGCAATAGTTATACAAAAATAAAATAATGAAAGTACTGACAGCAGAGAAATTATTAGACTATTTAAAATATTTTATTTTGACATGACCTCAATGTTGATCTGACAGAGTTCCAGACCAACCTGGTGCCATATCCCCGTATCCACTTCCCTCTGGCCACCTATGCCCCTGTCATCCCTGCAGAGAAGGGTAAGATCCCTATTTGTCATTCACTATGGAGAGAGACATAAATTTATATTATATATATATTATATATATATATATATATATGGACCAGAAACTGCTCACCACTAACCCACCTGCTAATAATCTTACGATTTAAAAAATACTGTACTGTGTTTGGAAAAGGACTCGGCCAGAAAAAGGCCTTCATCCTCCTCCACCTTCACCCTCCTAGACTTGAGGCCTATGCAACCGACAGGCCTCTTATCTGTGAGTTTTAAACAGTATATCAAATTGTTTATTTTAATCGTATGGTTTTAAGAATGTTTTTGCCTTATTTACAGCACACAGACATGAATTAAGTGTTGTTTAACTTGTTTTATCCCTCCCTTTTACTTGTTTTAATTGTGTTAAACCAGGAACCAAACATTTCTTACAGAGAACTCACCCCTTCTCCCATTCGTGGTACTGCCATATTTTTAACCTTTTAACTGTTTTTAAGACATTGGCCTTTTAAGAATTGTTCTTAAAAAGTTTTGAAATAACTAACCCTAACCCTAACCCTTTTTATAATTTTTTTTTCCAAATATTTCAACCCTCATAGTCCATCCTATTTAATTTTACTGTTTTTAATTTGACTATTTCCAGGCCATCTTAAAACAGTTTTTATTTTTCCCTCCCCTCTTATTCCTTTTTTAAAAAACATTTTTTAATATCAGCTATTTTTTGATTGGACCCTGTCAGGTTCTCCAGTCTCCACAGCGGTCACCATGTCAAATACATTACACAACCGCTTCACACCACTCACAGGTCTCTCAGGGGAGGAGAGGAGGGAGGATGTTGATCAACATACCTTCCCTCACCCTCCTGTAATTAACAACTTACCTCCTCCCCCCGAAACAACCCATCCGGATACACACCTGCACACAAAGAAATACTTTAAATTACTAAAAGCCATTCATCACTCAGAAATCATAAACAACACCTTTAACCAGGACACCTACCCACAAGGAATGATGAGGAAGGTGAATAAACTCACCTCCTTCATCACCCAACACTATTACAGCCGATAAAGTTAAGGTAAATACCAACCAATTGATGCACAATAACATGATCATTTTACGGGAACATTATGACCAGGCGATTGCTGTGGAACTGGAGAACCTGCCTGATTTTAACCCGGGCGCAATGGAGAAAGCACTTCAGTGGGGTAGAGCAAGGTATTGGAGAAGGTTGACGTCCTCCTCCATCAAAACACTAAGGGACCTCCTGATTAGAGGCCCGGAACGGGAGGAGAACATCTCCCTACCTCAGCTCTCCCCAACCGACTTCCCCCCACTCGACCAAACAGCTAAACAGGGGGTGAACCCTACAATCTCCCCCCAGTCCAACCCAGTAACAATCCCTGATACAGCGGTGATGAAAACCAATGGTCCCACCCAGCTGTCTCCAATCCAACTTCCCAAACGTAACCCACGACTCCAGGTTAGAGTCATGCTTCACCAACTACCCAATGACCCGGAGCATCCATTTAAACCTCCAACAGAGACCACCCCCACAACAGTAAAGGAGACAATGTTTAGCAATGTCGCTGTACCATGCAGTAACACAATTACATCCTCTCCTCCTCCAGGTACTTCTCTGGCCGACCAACAGGGGGAGCCAGAGCTACTGACTGCACAGACCAGCACCACAAACATCACTGAGGTGGAGGATAACAACATGATGATGGATGAAGTGATGAGAAGCAAAATGTTTACAAGGTCAAAACCATCTGAATCCTCCACTTCTTACTCCAATGAGGCCCCGGCTACAGCACCTGGTTCCCCAGGTCGTCCGGAACCCCACAACCACCCCAAAACCTTCCCTAAATTACAAGAATGGACACTTAAAGTCCACAAACCCACCCTCCTCATAGGGGACTCCAACCTGTCGCGCATCCCACCCTTCACAGACCCCAATATTCCAGTTGACAGTTTCCCGGGTGCCACGCTCCACCATATCAACGTCATCCTGAAAAAACTCATCCCCCACCCAGATGTCAAACAAGTTATTATCTCAGCTGGACTCAATAACTGTTTGCAGGAACAGGAATCAACCACGACTATCCAACAAGCAATATATCTATATCTATATCTATACTCCTTTTGAGTATGTTTTTGAGTTGTCATGTGATTTTTTACATCACCAAGTTTGGCGTAGAAATCAGCCTTACAATACAGGCAGTATGCCTGAGTATCATCACCAATAAACGGCTTCAACCAGCCTTGGAATTCAGGGTTTGATTCCCACTCCTTTCTGCAAAAAAGTCCCTATCTACTACTATGGCCATGCAATAGTTATACAAAAATAAAATAATGAAAGTACTGACAGCAGAGAAATTATTAGACTATTTAAAATATTTATTTTGACATGACCTCATTGTTGATCTGACAGAGTTCCAGACCAACCTGGTGCCATATCCCCGTATCCACTTCCCTCTGGCCACCTATGCCCCTGTCATCCCTGCAGAGAAGGGTAAGATCCACTATGGAGAGAGACATAAATTCATATATATATCTATATATATATATCTATATCTATATATATATCTATATATATATCTATATCTATATATATATCTATATATATATATATAGATATATATATATATATATACCGATATATATATCTATATCTATATAGACATATATATCTATATATATATATCTATATCTATATAGATATAGATATCTATATATATATCTATATATATGTCTATATATATATATATAGACATATATCTATATATATATCTCTAGGTGCGCCAAGAGGTCGGAGCAACTTGGAACCAAGATCCGTCTGCCATATTTCGGAGGCGCTGAACACACCAGACTTGTCCCCGAGTCTCTACGACCTGCCGTTCCCAAGATACACATATTCTGTATACCCCCTCTACTGGATATGTCATATCTCGGGAAGGGAAGGTCGTAGAGACTCGGGACAAAGATTGGCGTTCTCAGAGAACCCAAAAAACCCCAGATGGACGTTAGTCCCGAGTCGCGACCACCTTCCGTTCCCAAGTTATAGAATTCAGTAGGGGTACTGAATTGAGTTTTTATCCTCTTAACCTAACCCTAACAACCCTAACCTTAACCCTAGTCCAACTCTAACCCTAATCCTAGCCCAACCCTTACCCTAACCCTAGTCCAACCCTAACCCTAACAACCCTAACCCCCACCTTAGTCCAACCCTAACCCTAGTCCAACCCTAGCCCAACCCAACCCTAGTCCAACCCTAACCCTAACCCTAGTCCAACCCTAACCCTAACCCTAGCCCAACCCTAAACCTAACCCTAACCCTAGCCCAACCCTAACCCTAGCTCAACCCTAACCCCCTAACTCTAACCCTATTCAATATACCCCCCCCCCCCCTTACTGGATATGTCATATCTCGGGAAGGGAAGGTCGTACAGACTCGGGACAAAGACTGGCGTTCTCAGGGACACCGAAAAAACCCAGACGGATGTTGGTCCCAAGTCCGAGATATAGAATTCTGTAGGGGTACTGAATTGAGTTTTTATCCTCTTAACTCTAACCCTAACCCTAACAACCCTAACCCCTAACCTAGCCCAACCCTAACCTTAACCTAACCCTAGCCCAATCCTAACCCTAACCCAACCCTAAACCTAACCCTAGTCCAACCCTAACTCTAACCCTAACCTAGCCCAGCCCTAAACCTAAGGCCAGCCCAATCCTAACCCTAGTCCAACCCTAACCCTAACCATAGTCCAACCGTAACCCTTACCCCTAGCCCAACCTTAACCCTTACCCCTAGCCCAACCCTCACCCTAACCCTAGCCTGACCCTAGCCCTAACCCTAACCCTAACCCTCACCCTAGTCTAAGATCCAGTATACCCCCCCTACTGGATTTGTCATATCTCGGGAAGGGGAAGGTCGTAGAGACTTGGGACAAACACTGGTGTTCTCAGAGACCCCGAAAAACCCCAGGCGGATGTTGGTCCGAGTCTGTACGACCTGTTCCTGAGATATAGAATTCAGTAGGGGCACTGAATTGAGTTTTTAACCTCTTAACCCTAACCTAACCCTAACAACTCTAACCCTAGTCCAACCCTAACCCTATCCCTAATGCTTTTTTCCTACAATAATGCAATTCTTTCCAAATTGATGTCTTAAAAACTTTATTTTCAATAGCATATTCATGCCACTCATATTATTTATTAGAGGACATATAGCACTACAAGTACAATCATTTTGAAGTATCCCTACTTTGTACTTTTGGAGTAATCTTACCTTGAAATACCATGCAATGGTCAAAATATTGCTTTTTTCACCTACAATAATGCAATTCTTTCCAAATTTGATGTGTAATAAAAACGTTATTTTCAGTTTTGTATTCATGCCACTCACATAATTTGTTAGAGGGCATATAGCACTACATGTACAATCATTTTGAAGTATCCTTACTTTGTACTTTTCGAGTAATCCTACCTTGAAATACCACGTATCGATCAAAATAATGCTTTTTTCCTACAATAATGCAATTCTTTCCAACTTTGATGTGTAATAGAATCTTTATTTTCAATAGTGTATTAATATTACTTACATTTTCTGTTAGAGGACATATACCACTATAGGTACAATCATTATGAAGTACTTGTACCTTGTAATTTTTAATTTTTAATTTTTAATTGCTTTTTCCCTGCAACAATGCAATTCTTTTCAAATTTGATGTGTCATAAAACCTTTATTTTCAATTGTGTCTTCATGATTCTTAAATTTTCTGTCAGAGGACATGTACTAATACAGGCACAATTATTATGAAGTACTTGTACCTTGTACTTTTCAAGTAATCCTACCTTGAAATACCATGCAACGATCAAAATATAGCTTTATTCACCTACAATAATGCAATTCTTTCCAACATTGATGCGCAATAAAATCTTTATTTTCAATAGTGTATTAATGACACTTATATATTCAGGTAGAGGAAATATAGCACTACAAGTACAATTATCATGAAGTACTTGTACCTTGTAATTTTTGAGTTATCCTACCTTGAAATACCATGTAACGATCAAAATAATTTACATTGTGTAGGCCTGTGAACGGTTTGCACGCTACATACAAGTTATGGACAGCTTCATCCTCCAAACAGATCAGAAGCCACTAGTACCGCTACATCGAGATGGCTCATCTACCCTCCACGTCAAGCCTACAGGTCATCAGCAAACTCAAAAGCATGTTCGCCAGGTGGGGGATACCTATGGAGCTTGTCAGTGAAAACGCCATGCAGTTTGTGTCAGCTGAGTTCAACGAGACTTTGGTAGGGAGTATGGATTTGTACACACAACTTTCAGTCCCTATTACCCTCTGTCTACTGGGGCAGCAGAAAGAGCAGTCCAAACCACGAAAAGGATTCTAAAACAGTCCGACCCATCACTAGCACTGATGTGCAACCAGGCGACGCCCATCACTGCCACCGGGGCCAGTCCAGCGCAGCTGATGTTGGGACGGCAGATTCGCACAACAGTTCCCATGCTCGAGAGCAAATTACAGGCCAATCCTGTTAACCACGGCCAAGTACAATGGAAAGACTCCAGGGCCAAACAAGCGTACAAACTTTTCTATAATCGCTGACACTCCGTCCGCCCACTGTCAGCGCTGAATCCAGGACAAGCCGTCAAGGTGAAGCTGGACGGAGATAAAGAATGGAAGACCCCTGCTGAGGTGGTTGCCAGACCTGCAGGACCACGATCCTACCTCGTCAGGACGGACGCAGGTACAGTGGTGCGGCGTAATCGGAGACACCTACAGGAGGTCCCTGAGAGCGTCGAGCCTGTTCCAGCTGACCAGCCACGTCGACTGGAGGAGGGCCCAACACAGCCAACGAACAGCCCTTTTCCTACGCTAGTTACCTTGGAGATCACCCCGGTTCCAGTCACCAACAGAGGCTGCACAGGGAACTTCCCTGTGGTCTTCTTCTTCCTCACAGGGGACGGCCAAACTGACCTCAAGAGGGCGTGAGGTCAGGCTACCCCTCAGGTACCGAGAGACTTAAAGATTGATAATGGACTGCAGCTGGGTGAGTTCCAGCCTGTGTCCTTTGTGGGACTTTGTTTTTTTGATGGCATTGTTGTGTTGTAATGCAATCTGTGTTCTTCTGCCTGCGCTGTATGTTTTCCAGTGTGAGAAGGGAAAGATGGACTTTGAGTTTGAATTTAGCAACATTTGCTTAATTGCTTTCATAAGAGTATTCCAAGCTACAGTAAGTAACACTGCAAAAAAAAGGGTTAAGCGTTTTATATAAGCTTTTGTGTTTCTCTCAACCTCTGTTGACTGAAAGGGGGAGATGTAATGAGGAGTGTTTGAATGCACTATACAAACAGGACACGGTAGTCGCGGTAACGTGACATCGCAAGGGTGCGACGCTTCTTGTTGTTGCATGTAGCCCGCCACTGCACGAGTTTGGAGTACTGTGATTAATGTGACAGTACCCAGTTTGTTTTTATTACACAAAAAGGGAACTGCATCCAGTTGTTTGCAAGTGTTGTTTTTCTGCTGATATCCATCTGCTTCCATTTTCTTCTGAATGTAACCAAATCCATATCAGTCTAAGCTGTAAACCATCTTTTGAATATGGGCTCTGTATCGTTAAAAACAATTCCTTAAATTCTTTAAAAGGTCATTTAAAAATGACATGGACTGCAGTGAAATAAATAAATAAAAGATTTTTATTTTTTTTACTTTATTCTTCAAATTAAGGACACAGGTAAGTCCAGACATCTCTTAAGGTCAGTTTTGGATCGAATCAAAATTGTAATTGTACTTTTCTGTTATTAATTTCCCAACCCAGATTCTCACATACTTAAATTTATTGAGACTGTTTCAGGGCTGATGTGATTTGAGTACTTCTCACATTAAATGGCTGTTCCACCTTTAGTTAAGTTTAGTTTATAGTCACTGTATTCTGTCAGAAATTCTAGTGGTGGAAATGAGTTTATGTGCTTAATGACCAATAAATGGTTGTCAGCATATGGTGATACCTGGGGTTCAGTGCAGCTACATTTAGTTTCTGCAATATTAGATTTGGATCGAAAGGTACCGGCCAAGGGTTCAATGGATAGGTTTAAAAGCAATGGTGAAGCTCAGCCTCTCAAGAGAAAGATGAGGTCGGACTAAATGCCATTGGTCAGAATTAAAAGTTATTTCCGAAGTTCAGGATAAAGGTTGGTTAGACTATTAGTGAAGGATTTTATTGTTTCTGATCAGCACTGATTATGTAAAATTGTAGAAACACATTAGCAGCGACTTGTCTGTCTCTATTAAACCCTGTTTGGTTTGCATGACTGATTTTGTAATAATCTTCTCAAGTCTGCTCTTTTATAATCTGCATTTAATAAATGCCTATTTTGCCTGAAAATATTTACTCTTCAAAGTAACTGATAACAGTCACACAGCAAAGGTAAAAGCATCTTTCAGCCTGGCTCTGCCATTGCAGATGATTGTTTCATTTGGGTACTTCCCCAAATTCTTATACTGTGAAGTGATCCACTGAATTTAAGAAGTGATTGACAACTGGTTTTGGTGGCATATTGGTGCTATATTGGTCAATTTTTTTCCCCCTTACTGACAGAGGCACAACCTCCTATTTAAAATGGCCCATAGCACTCCCTGTAGTTGTAGAGGGGGAGGTACTCCGAACATTTGTGAGAAAATACAAAAGATAGATAGATTGTGTAGCTATTGACATTCCCATCACCACCAAAATCTAATCGATTCTTCCTTGGGCCAGTTCCTACATCTCCTGAAAATTTCATCAAAATCCGTCGATTACTTTAAAAATCCTGTTCACAAACCAACAAACTAACAAACGCCTACTCCCTTGGCAGAGGTAACAAAACATCACTGAATGTACTCTGCATTATGACTGACCACCCCCCTCCCCTTTTCTCCTCTCTTTTTTTCGATGCATTTATCTATTCCTTTTTATAACATTTTTCTTCCACTCTTTCTTTATATACATATTTCTTTTTTCCCCGCTTATTATAAGAAGTATTTGGGGTTGTGGGGTTATGGTTTTGTGCTCAGCTGCAGGTGAGAGAGGGTATGGATGCCGCTCAGGTAAGTGGGGTTGGTGAGATAGCGATGTGATGATGACAGGTGTTTTATGTTTGGACAGATTGCTGTCCTTCTTGCAGTGGCATGTGGGACCTGAGAGAGAGAAAGAGAGACTCAGGTGATCATACCAGCTGACCATATGATGGATATGTCTGGATATGTCCAACCTCAGTTGGACTAAGATGAAACCTGAGAGTAATCTTAATACTACAAGCCATAAGTGCATAATACATTTTTTTCCCATCTAGTGTGAATCCATATTGCAGGCTATTGTAGCACTTCTTTTTTTTCTTTTACTGTATTTAAAGTATAATATTACTTTAAAATTGAGTCCCTCATCTAATGTAAAAGAAGCATCACTTACCAAGACATTTGGTAAGTGATGGATGGAGACCAACCTTATGATAAATTCATCCATTTTCAGATAATTTAAGCTCATTAGGCAGAGTTCATTCACTCATTTGAGCCTACAGCATACAAAGTTAAAGAGTTCCTCATTCACTACTGATTACATTATCAATTAAACATGAAAACATAACCTCCTTGGTGAAGGTGATTGATAAATTTAGTTTTGAGGACAAAACTGGCAGGATGAACAAACTAAAGCTACATCTCTCATCAAGATGGAATAACTGCTGATGATGCTTGATGACAGATATTTTTGTTTTCTGTCCGTCTCCTCTCTTCTCGGTTTGTTACTCCCTCGACAGAATGCAAAGACAATGACCTGCAGAATTTAAATAATTTTGTAAGTTGCAGTAACAACCCTTCAAGAGTTTTTCACCCTGAACTTCCTATGATTCCAAAGCCAGGCCAGTTCAAGAGACTCTTCATCTGAAAGAAAACAGCATATGAGACACAGCAAAAGGCCAACAATATGTTTCAGTTATACTCGACAGCATTCCTTTTACTGCTTACTTTGGAATTCAACACAAGTTACAACCTGATATTTGAGTTACTATGTGAAAACTTTTCAAACATTTTTCAGTCAATGCAGATAGCTTTCTGCATTTTTCTGAAAATCATGTATCAAGTTCATTTATTTATGTCACAGTGCGATAGATACCATTAGAGACACATATGCAGTTCCAGGTGATTTAAGTCTGCAGGGTCTCAGCTCCTATGTAAAGTTTTACTGTAACAACTTAACACTCTGCCTAATTAAAAGAAGATAAAGCCAGAGCCTTACTGTCAATTTCAAGTGAGTTGCTATCTCTGTATTGCTGCCTAATGAATGCAAAGCATGATGGGAAGGCCCCCTGTAGAAGAGGTGTTTGTTAAAAGCAGCGCTGGTCCCTGGCATGGGCTGTATAGGCGAATGCTAGCGGTGCCGTCATCCATAGGGGGTGCCGCAAATGGGGGGGAAAAAAATCTAAAAGTTTACCTTTTACTATTTTTACCAATACTATTACTACTATTATTGTGAAATATTACAAAAGCCCACAACAACATAACAATTACTCATCTTGCCAGCTATACATTTTCATTATTCCCTGACATTAATTTCTTTGTCTCAGCAAAACAATCTTTTTTCTATTAGCAGTAAAAGTACCTTAATCTTTTAAGGATTACTTATTTTAAGCACAAAGTACTAGTGTATTTTGCAGTAGCATTTTGTGCTCAAGATAAGTTTAATCAGGGCATAGAGCCTTATTTCAAGATGATCACAATAGCATTTGATGCTAGATTGCAGTCATTATAACATGAGGTAACAGCAGTGAGCAATATTGCTGCACCGTAAGATGGTTGTTGGTTAGAACCCACCTGCTGGCCATTGTGCTTCATATCGCCACAGAGAAGCTAATAATGACGACTCATGCATTGAATTGAAATGAGTCAGGGAATAATAATAAGCTAGTTTTGGAATGAGTGGTCTGCTAATTATTTCTAGATATGTCAATTTTCTAAAGTCTATAGATAATTTCCCTCATTGCCAGAAATCTTACCAAGTGTTATGTTAGTAGTCTGTATCTTCTCAAATCAAGTATTTAATTTTATCTTATCAATTTTTTTTTTATTTTTGCAGTTTGCTTTTGAGAATCAATCAAAAAACAAATATCACAAAGTGCATCAATATTTTCTTACACCCCTATTTTACAAAATATAAAAAGTACAGTATACCTGCCGTACACAGGCGACCACCCAGTGCATTTCAGCCCAAATGAATTCTGCTTACATTTTTGTACATCCACCTGCAAACACTGAGTTGTCCAGATGATTGTAACTGTTCATAAATGTAATTATATGTTCAAAACTGATATATCCGCTGCGCCAAAAAACCCACAATATTTCAAAACTCGTTTTAAATGTTGTTCAGAGACAATATAATTGTGACGTCTTGCAAATAACTTAATGTCCTTATAATGAAGTCCAAGGTTAAAGCTTAATACTCAATTAACTCATGTTCTGTTATTTCCACACAGAAACAGTAGAAATAGTGTAGATACTGGGCTGAAATGCCTGTCGCCTGAGCTCAGCAGGTATACTGTAGAATCTGATGAGCAAGGGAAAGTTTTTTTTTTGCCCATGTCCCTTTAGGGCCTCTGTACACTGCTGTTAAGACATAGTTATGTATAATACTAGTATGAACAACCTACCCAACCTTTTTGTTTTAGGTTTATATGATGCATCATCTATTAAATACAGTAGTAAAATAAAAGTACTGTGACAATGGGACTTTTAATTTAGAAACCTGATTTGGGTGTTACCTCTTGGGAACATTGTTTTTTTATGCTCTTAATGTAATTAGACCACAACGAAGTCTTACCTGTACAATCAATCATTTGGGAAAAATAAAACCTCCCAGCACAGAGCAGAACATAGGAAATACAGTGGTGAAAAAATAAATCTCACGAGATTACAAATAGCACATGAATTTTGTTTTTAATTAAGAAAAACCAAGGGCAGGGGGAACGTCCTCTCATTACTGGAAATGGATGTCAGGCCATACTGACATAGACAACATCTCATCTGGTACAATTTCATTCATTTAACCAAGTTATCCATTTTTTCTGCCAGTCAGAAGTGAAACAGTAAAATGTAAAAAAAATCAAAAAAAATCAAAATAGAAATAGAAATTTCCATCATTACTAAAAGTGCACCTTTCATAATTTGCAACCAAACAGCAGTGGTTTGCACTGGGAGTGAGTGAACACTGTATGAAAATCCAGTTAAAGAGCAGATACACAAACAGGGGCACACACACCGCCATTCTCTGCTTCAGTGTCCTAAACCTGGACCACAGCAGGTCCACATGTTCAAATGTGAACAAACACGATGACACCCTTCTGGTAGATAAATAATGTATTTGTTCTATTTGGAGTCTAAGACTTTTATCATCGAGTGAATAATAAGACCAGTTTCCAACCATTTGACCAGGCAGTTCCAGTCGGGTACACATAAACCTTTCATGGAATTTTATTAGGGGGATTTGTGAATAATTTACTGGGGCATATTCAAACTAAAACAAAAGAAGAAAAACAGAGGGGTGTGGGAGGCAATACCCAATAACCAGGGAAAAGAAAACAGCAACTTCTGTGATTACTCTAAAACAGCAGAATCAAGCCTTGAAATAAAAGCGATGAAAAAGAACAGAAAAAAAAACATGAAATAAATACAAATGAAGTGACTCTAAGTGAAAGATAACGCTCATCCATAGGATATTAATACAAATATTTTAGGATACAAAAAAAGAGAAGTTTTTTGAACCTGTGATCATGCCGGAGATCACGCGGAGACGTTGACTTATAAAGGTGGGCGAGCACGCTTTGTTAGAGCTACACTAGTGGTCACAGCATCGGCGGGAGGCTTCCACTGCGTTCCCATATGATCAAACACTTTACCAGCTGTGCCTTACTGCTGTTAAATGAATCTCCCACAGAGCCTTCAGAGCTGCATATTGTCTCTAAAGCTATCTGAAAATGAAGTAACATCTTGAGGCAGGTCTGAGTTGACTCTCCTGAGGATATGGATAACAGACGCACGCTATACTCTATACTGAGGCTTAAAGTAGAGTGACCTGTGAGAAATTAAAAGGGCTGACACAAACAAAACCAGCAAATCTACTGGCCTATGCACTCATGCTTAATCGACAGTTATCTACCTGACTAGCAGACAGCCTTCTAAAATCATATATCATATATCTTTTTTTTTTAAAAGACATCCTTTTCATTTGGTGTTTTTTTTTAGATCTACTCAATCAAAAAAGGCTGCGGAGGCATCAAATCATGCCATAATCTTAAAAAAAAATCTACCTCAATGCCATGCATATCAACAAATGTTCCACTAGCGTATCCTGTGTCCGATTAAAAGTATCCAAATGACTAAAAAACATGTGACAGACAGGAAACCACATGACTATGAGCTGTTTCTTCATGTCTGACGTTAGCACCAAGTTTTCTTTCCTGTTCGTAAAAAAAAAGAAAAAAAAGAAAAAATATGACAGAACAGCTTGCGAAGCAGAAAGCAGCGCTACATGCAACATTTGCAGTTACTTCTTTGTGTTCGGGGACCTGAGTTGTGTACTAAAGCTGCGTGTGACTGTGACCATGTGTGCTCTGCTCCCAAAAAGACTTGTTATAGCATGCTTGCGGAAAAAAAAAAGGTTTCCTCTACAGAAGTGAAGAAAGAAAGCCTAAACATCTTCAAGTATTAATACAGTTAGGCCTATAAAAAGCCCTGGACACACAGTATTAGAATCCAGGAGAAACCCTAGGAAAGTTGAAGAGCAGTTATGGTTAGTTTGCATGTTCTCCCCCCCACAAATAATATATATGTATACATATACGTATATATACATATACATATACGTATATATATATATATATATATACATATACATATACGTATATATATATACATATACGTATATATACATATACATATACGTATATATATATATATATATATATATACGTATATATATATATATATATATATATATACGTATATGTATATACATGTATATATATGTGTATATATATATATACACATATACGTATATATATATATATACATATACGTATATATACATATACATATACGTATATATACATATACGTATATATACATATACGTATATATATATACATATACGTATATATACATATACATATACGTATATATATATATTTATACGTATAAATATATATATATACGTATATGTATATACATGTATATATATGTGTATATATATACATGTATATATATACATTATACATACATACATTTATATATACATGTATATATATATATATGTATATATATATATACGTATATATATATATGTATATATATATATATATATATGTACATATATACATATACTGTATATATTCATATGTATATAAATAAAAATTCAGTGCTGTAAAAACCTCTCCCAACTCCATAGGATCTGACCCATCGTAGAAGGCCTAATATGTTTTACTCTTACTCTTCTCATGGCTAAAACTACTGCTGGAAGTATGTAAACTGTTCTCCTGTGTTAATAGTCCTTCATTGAGAATACAACACTGAGGAAGAGAAGACTTGTTAATATTTCATTTTTCTTTCTTTTTTGGTTTTACTGCACACAGAGAAACATATCTTGTTGTGTCATCTTGTTTTTTTTTTTGGCAGCAGCAAAGCACCAAGTTTCTGCTGTGTGTGTATATGACATCAGTCCATAGTCTCTTTGTGTGTATGTGTGTGTTCGTGTGTGTGTGCTTATGTGTTGTGGTGCGATCTATAAAAAGCACGGTTGCACATTGAAGCCTTGGGCTGCGTGGGCTTGCAGATCAATGGCCTGGGCTGGCTGCTGTCCCGGCCGGGCGTTCATCAGTGTCAGGTTCCTCACGCAGCCCGTCATTCCCCCTGAAAACTTCCCTCCTGTCATGGCAGCCATGTCTGGTGCACCACCTGAGAAACACACAGAATAAGGAACCAGTGATTAACTTCCTCTTTGGATTCATAAAACAGTTTCCCCTAACCCTAACAATTTTTTCAGTTAAGTTAGCTAGCCACACAGTTTAGTCGACTGCTTCACACCATGGATGTATGATCACGTTTGGACAAAGATGGCACCTTGTCTCTCCAATGAGAACTGCTCCAGTGGTGCATATAGCAAAAAATTCTAGTTCTTTCTGGTCTAGTTACAGAGTGCGGGGCCCACAGTGATGGGCCCCGTACTCGGCCCACAGATTTTACATCATAATGACATCATGACTTTTTAAAATGCTATTCTCGGCTCGAGGAGCATTTCACTAATATAGAATCTTAAAAGAATCATACTAGAAAGAATCACCTTTACAGTTTAATGTGTCCATTTAACAGTTTTATCAACACCTTTTTTATAATGGCTGCCTATGAGAAAAGTGGGCGGCACTTTTTTTTGAGAGAAGAGAAGTAAAACAAAATAAAATTTCATGTATTTAGAGAAAACTTTTTCTTTTTTTTTTACAAACTGTTAAAGTAAAAGTTCAATGCTTAATTTTTTCACACTCCATTATAATAATTTAACCAAGAGGAGTATATATGGATGTTTCCATTCATACATATGGCTTCACTACAGTCCACTCACCCAGGTATATACTGCCTTTGGTGTTGACCATGAGGCTTCTGCCTCTAGACTGTCCATGTAGCGCATCTCCTCCATCAATCTGGATGTGTCCATTTCTTCCCATTCTGGAAGACAGGTGGAACACGAGGAACTGAACACAACTCAGTGTGAAACACTGAACACTCACACCCAAATGTGCAGTGGATATATTGATGAGAGCTGATATAGTTAGTACAGTATACATTATATAACCAAGAACAATACAGCTACAATAAATCCTTCATGGGATCCAAAGATATAGGGCCACTTATATGACGAAAACAATTAAAAATATAATTTTGTCATTATGCTTAAATGATTTTAATAAACTTGCTTGAGTTGTAGTAAGAGATTACAGTGAAAAGTTTGCTATTGTTCTGTAAATTGTTTGAAAAGAAGTAATAAACAAGGGATTTGAGATGACACATCCTGAATGTTTATTTCAGCTGATAGACCTTCATCAACATCTGAAATGTCACCTGATGGTTTACCAACTAAATATCGTACTTAGTGTAAATTAAGTTTCCAATAGTGTGCAGGATTTCTGGTTCCTTCTCGATTTATAGAGGTTTTAGTCCAACCCACCTGTAATCAAGACTTTAGTGTGTAAGAACTTGTAATGTCAGTTTGTAGATGCAGCGTGAAACCGAGAGGCTAAAGGATATAATACGCAATCATACCTGACTGCTGTGATCTTATGCCATCTCCCATCGTTGATGGACGTCGGAGACATGATCTCTGCCTCACCACTGCCCAACTGGTAACTGGACATCATACAAATCATCAGCATCACTGCAGCATTAATACAAGCTGAACATAATGATACTAAACCAGACACCAGCTGAAGTACAGAGGTTACAGGGCGGAATCACCTGAAAACAAGGTGTCCGTTCTGAAGACCGAGGCTGATGAAGTCCTTCCCTCTGCCGTGTTCTCCAAGCTCCTGGAAATAAATGTGTTCAGTCCACAGAGAAAGAAGATACTGAGAACCACTGCCCTGCAGCAATTTTCAACGTCATCTGGCATAATAGCAAAGGTAGAGAAATACATTACAGCATCCTGAATTGTGTTTTGTTTTAAAGTGTGACATAAAAGACCAGAAGCCCTCATGCATATTGTGCAGTAGGCACACATACTTTTCAATTCATGTGCCTCCTCAGAAGTATCGCTTAATTCTTCTACTGTACATGTTTGTATGGAAAGCACATGTGATGAAACACGGCAAATAAATATGGAGTGTGTTTGAGTGGATACCTTTTTACTAGCATGCACCTTTCGCAAATTGCGTGCGCCATTGGTCTCCTGAGGAAAATGGAGTTAAAGAAGCAACATGCATTTATTTAGTGGTGTCAGATGTATCAGCCAACATGCCCAACAACGTTACAGCCTCTGTGGCACAAGTATGAATTAGACAGTGTGATGATGAATGCTGCTCAGCATGTGAATCGCTGTAATGAAAGAAGACAGCGGTGTATTATTGCTGACATGTCAGTTAAAACTCACTGAATGTTACGAGAACATTAACAAGCATCATTTCTTTTCAGATTAGATATTGGAGATGGATGCTGAGGCGTCATAGCAAAGTTAGAGTGAGGATAAAAGGTGAAAGGAAAGCAATTCATTTCTTTAAGATATAAGAGTCAAGGAGGACCAGGACTCACCACTCCCTGCCACAGGATCAGACCCTCAGAGGAGCCAGTGTTGATCTCCAGCTCGATGGTCTCCGGTGAGTCGTAGGCACTAAAACATCAAAACATTTTTTTTACAATTGATTAATTTTTAAATCAACTCCTAATAATAATAATAATAATAATAATAATAATAATCATACATCATCTGTGAGAGTAAAACAGGGCAGAACAGCAAACTTCACTTACCTTCTTGGGAAAACGGATTTAGGAAGAGCAATGTAACCATCACTATGGAAATGAGCTGCATACTGATAGGGTGAATCTACAAACAATGCAGTACACTCAAATTAAAACAACATTCAAATAGCAGTAAAAGATGCTGTGAGCTGTCATCCTCACTGTTATGGTGCCCTCTAGTGGCGAAACAATGGAAGAAACCTTGATAAGACAGGCTTTGTTAGACGAAGGTGTTCTTTGACTGAAATGGCTGAATTATTTTATTAGTTGGTGACGTCTGAAGCTTGAAGAATATGAAAGAATATGAAAGAAATAACAGATTATCCCTCTTTCAAATGAAAAAGTTTAATTCATAAACTATAAAACAATCCCATGCTCTGTTGAATAGACTGGGGTCTCTGCTACAGTCTGACTTGGCCTTAAATGACGTATATGGCAGCTAATGCTAACAAACTTTAGCTAGATTCTGGTAGCTGACATTACTGGTATTATTACTCTTTTTTGCTAGTGCAAGTTTAATAATGTCAGAGTTAATTCATTTAACTTCCTTTTTTACTTGATATAACAACCTGTGATAAGCAGAATGTTAAAAAAAAAAACCAGATAAGTAGCACAAGTGAAGAAAGATGATAAAGTTAGCAAACTAAAGTGAAGTCTAAAGTTTGGTAGCATTTGCTAACATTAGCATCTATAAAAGTGCAGCCATTTGGTGTAGGAGTATTTCGGAAAAAGACTTCCTGACTTGGAAAAGTGTCTCAAGTTGTAACAACTTGAAAATTTTGTTTAGAAACTTAATTCACTAACATATTGAATCTAAATTTTTTTTGCATAGATGTAATTTGTAATAAGGCACTAGGTTGTAACCTGTCCACATAGAGTGACCTAGATTAGTTAACCCTGAAAACGATTCAGGTAAGTTTTTTTTAATTAGGGAAAACATTGAAAAATATGAATCTGCATCTTGCAATGTTAAAGACAGTGGAAAAAAATTCCTGGATCTGCCCCTCTAAGCAGATCTGCACCAGAAGTGAATAGGTTCTTTCCAGGTTCATGTCCCATCCATCCACCAAGTTTCTAGAAATCTGTACAGGAGTTTTTGCATAATCTTGCTAACAAACCAACCAATCAACGGACCAACAAACCATCAAACAAACGAACAAAAAAACGGGCACAGGTGAAAAGACCTTGACAAAGGTAAAAGTCTTGAATGAGAATAAACCATAATTTATGAAAAATAATAAATGCAAACTCATTTTACAGTTGCCATTCCTCACATGCTACACAGTCTCTGATCTTCCACAGATGTCAAACATAACCTGACATGGGTCCATGCTCAAATACCACATCAGGTACAGACAATGTATCTCAGCTTACCCAAAAATCATCGCACTGTGGTTTTCAACAGACAGTTGTTAGTGGAGCAGATTTTAATGTTCTGACAGATTCAGAGGAGAAAATGTAGTATTTTGTGTGTTTTCTTGTTTTACAGACAGGCATTCTTGAAGGAGACGGAGACAAGGTTTTATGTTGTGAGAAGCCATCTTACAGGCATTGACATGACAATAGGGGAAAACAAAAATAAGGGGAATTCCACATTTCATATGGGTGCAAATCCATCCTCTTATCTTTTCATTTAGATGCAGAATTCCCCTCTCCCAACGTTCCAATGGGGATAAGAGCTTCGGTTGCCAGTTGAGTACAGACACATGTTTGGTTTGTGTTTGTGATCGAACATGTGTTAGGTAATAAGACAGTTTGGGTTGGAAAGGGATGAAGGGCCCCTTGAGCTCAGACGGGCCCCTGTTAGTCACGGTCATGTCAGGCAGAATATTGAGATACTGTACCATTCGCCTCGCTAGCTTCCGAATTCCACTGGGCCTCGGGGAAGCTGGTGACCTGGCCTGTGTGTGCAGGATATAGCCATGAGAGTGCAGGGGTAAGACATACGTAAGTACTTAGGGTTAACCCTCCCAGCATGCACTGCAAAGCTGGGAGAGAACTGTCTGATGTTAAAACAGCTTATTACTGTGGAGAATCTGAGTCATAGGGGTTCGTTTCTGACTGATGTCTCGTCTCTCGGCTCTGAATGTCTTTGTCTACAGGATGGATGTGTATGCAGTTTGTGCTGTAGGGCAACAAATGCTCTGGAGATGCTTTTGGACAAATTGGCTGCTACTAAAATTATATGATTATAAATTAACAATAAAATCAAACAGGATTATGCGATTTTTTTAACGTGGTGTCAGTCAGTACTTACTTTCTTCACAGTTCAGTCCTGTGTAGCCAGATGTACAAACACATTGGCCGTCGACACAGCTGCCGCCATTCTGGCACTGAAGGTGGCTCTGGCACACGTCTTTCACCACCTCACAACGCTCACCTGCAGAGTCACATACAAGGGACGGGGGTGAGAGGTCAATGGTCAAGTTCACACCAAAGACAGGGTGAGTTCATATGGTTTGGAGATAACAGATGGAAAATGTTCATTGTTTTGGTTTTTATCACTTTATAGTGAAAAAATTTTGAAATGTTTTTGAAGACCAGGTCTGTTTAAATAGGTTTTTAATCAGATTTAATGTCCTGATGATAATTAAAGAGGTCACATTCAACACAGCACAAAACAATCTTCCAGTTTTTAGATGGAGAAGTGAAAAAACACAAAAAGAAATGCAAATTATGCACCAGAATCCACAACTGTTTAGTCTTATGGAAAGATTATGGTTTCAATTGCTGCAAAGATTTCTGGGCAGATCAGACACTAGTGTTAATTTTATTGGCTATTTCTACTTTAGTCTTAGTCCTGTGTCAAATGCCCTTATTAGTTTTTAGCATATTTAGTCAATATTATCCTGTTTCATTAGTCGTAAGTATAAAAAGTAAGTGTGGTGGTTCTATCTTAGTGTCAGAAGAGAGAGTGGGGGTGGTTCAGGGAGATGGACCAGGGAGAGAGAGCCAATTATCCCAGGTGTTTTGTGTTGAACTGATTCCACTCTCTCCTGCATGTGTGCTGGACCTGGAGGAGGTCCTGCCTGCGAGAGTCTGTCACACAATCATGCTGTGTCCCAAATCGCATACTGTTAGTACTGTCTGTTATTACACTCATATGTATTATACTGCATGTGAGTATACTTACTTGCGTAGTGCGTGAATTTCAACAGATGATTTCAACAGATACAACATCAGGTCATTTTCAAAAATATCTGCCAGCTTTTTCATTTGACTAAAACGAACGGTTCAATGAGCTCCATGTTTCTTCCGAAATTGTACTTCATTCGAACTTTTATTTAAATGTTGCTGTTGTTCGCCACCGTAACCGTCGCTTCCTCTGCTGTAATTGTATCAAGTTTTATGATCTGAAGTCTCCTAAGCCCCCCCCCTTCCCGCTTCACAGCAAAGATGGCGATCATTGAGGGTGAGAAGTGTCCATCGTTCCACACTCAATTCATGGGTCGTTTTGAGTGTACCATCCGGGTTCTCATAGTATAATGCATTTTAGCATACTTAGTATTGTGAATGCACGTATACAATCAAAGCAAGATTGAGCATGGAAGCATTGATTTGGGACAAATGCTTTGAGTCTAAATGCTGCCTATTAAGTCTGCGTATGAGATCAGACTCCGGAAAGTCTGGAAGCTGGAAAGCTCGGATTGATTATTTATTGTGTAAATAAATTACCTGAAAGTCATTGGTGCCGTCATTGGAGAGAAACCACACACGCGGGAGCAGAGTGCTACAGTATCTTAGTCTAGTTTTGGTCTTTTGTAAGACATCAGGTTATTATTAACATTTCAGTCAATCTAGTCAAGCCAAAACCAATATTTTTTGTCATTTCACTGTCATTGCACATAAGATTTATCTTATTATCTGATGAAAAACAGGTTGAATGAAGAATATATTGGACGGATATTGGATATTTCAAGCACGAGAACTGACCTTCAAATCCCTCCCTACAGAAGCACTGGTACTCGTATTCAGCACTGGACATGCAGTGGCCACCGTTCAGGCAGGGCCGGCGGTCACAGGGGCTCTGGTCTACACACTGGCGGATAGATCTGCTTTCTGTGAAGCTGTAGGACAGATCCACTTTCTTGTTGTTGATGGAAACCTGAGCAGACAGTGAAGAGAGGCTGAAGCTACAGAAAAAATATCTAAGATCTTTTTTTATTTCCTGTTTTAGCCCAGAGAGATCTCACCTCTCCTATACATCCCTCAAACATTTCGCTGACGTTGGCGGGCTTAGGCAGGATGTCCATGTTGGGGACACCTCCCAGGTACATGGGGGTGTGGATATTGAGGCCCTGGGCTTTTCCTGGAGACATCTTCTTCTCCACTGGGCCGTAGTCCACCCTCAGGTGGCCGGCCCTCTTGTTTCGCTCTGCCACAACTTTATGCCACTGGCCCAGAGAGACTGGCTCTGGACTGAGAAGGATTGCCTGGCCTGAAAATCAAGACAGAGATTTTACTATCTTTGAAAATGTACATAAACAGGGATGAAGTGGAGGGTAAACTCACCTCAGGTCATTAGTAACCCACACATAAGATGTGAAATAGACATTTGAGTCTCACTTTGACTTTATCTAACTGTACTGAAATCTTCATAATGATGATTTATTAAAACACAAACGGTTACACAAAGAAAAAGCATACTTTACCTGTGCCCAGTTCATATCTGAACTCTACATGCCCCTCCACCATGGAGATGGCTACAAAGTCCTCCACCTTCATCTTCTTCCCTCCACAGAAGAACATCAGGCCATCTCTCTCCAGGGGCTTGAACTCCAGCTCAACACGCAGGTCGTCGTGGATGTTAGTCAGGGGAGGGTAAGCTATGTATGATTCCTCACCATCAAACAGTGGAGTGGTCACCAGTTCCCCTAGTGAAAGCGAACAAAGAGGAAAACACACTCAAAATTTAGAATTTCTTGTTTTCTTACTAACAATGTATATATTCCTGAATATATCTTAATGGGACATGAGAGGAACTTCCTGTCTTACCAGCCATGCATTTGTTTCCAAACTTGCCAAGATGGCAGCGGCAGTCGTAACCAAGGCCGTTAGGGCGGTTGATGCAAGTGGCATCTGGTCCACAGGCCTCTGTGGGAGTTCAGGTTCATAAACAGAGACGTAAAACACTTATATTTTATCATTTTTATTACTTACTAGTATAAAGTTGCACTGTTCAATTATATATTTATAAGCTTTTTGGTAATTTTTAATAAACCTTTCTCCCATCCCTGATAATGAAACCGTCTCAGTAAAAAGAGAAACTTGACAAGAATAACATTAAATATAAAAGTCATTAAACAAGGGAGGATAAATAAGGAAACCACTCCTACCAGTACACACATTAAAAAGCTAACCATGTTACTATAACTGTTGTACAAATTACAAGCTGACTTAGAGTGATGGTGATCGCACCACTAGGACCCCTAAATTATATTTAATTTCATATTAAAGTGTTACTCTGGTAGCACAACTACTAATTTCATATTAAGGGGGAGATATTGCAAGATTTTTTTCTGCATTTTTAAAAATTACACATAGAAGAAGAGGCTTTATTTGTCACATACAATTATACATGGTACAATGTAGAGAAATTGGTTTTCTGCATTTGACCCATCCCTGAGGAGCCCGGTGAGCAGATTGGATTCAGTATCTTGCTCAAGGATACTTGAACATGTAGACCTGGGGGAACAGGGGATCGAACCACCGACCTTCTGATAAGTGGAAAACCGCTCTTACCCCCTAAGCCACAGTCACCCACATAAACTACTTGATGGATTTTCATGGGGGAGTATGCACTCTACCCTTACTATGGCACTAGTAATGGTGCATACTGAACCATCCAACATCCGGGTCATTTTTGCTGTGTGGTCAGGTGAGAATGTACCTGAGTGACAGTGCAGGGATGAGTGGTGCTGACAGTTGCTGCCTGTGAATCCTCTGGGGCAGCTACATGTGTACAAGCTGGTCTCCGAGTCCTCGCAAACCCCTCCATTCTGAATAACGACACGGAAGGGATTAACTGGATGAAATGGAATCACACACAGACTGGAAATTCTAAACGCACCAAGTGGTTGGAAGTAACTGACCTGGCATGGGTGGTCGCTGCAGGTGGGACAGTTTGTGACACCCGTGGAGCTGCGGTCGAGCTCTTTGAAGATGACTTCGTCACCTTGGATGACCAGCTGACGGATACAGCCTGCATGGTAAAAAAACAACAGATAAATAGAAGACGACTTTTTCTTCATCCTGTATTTCCAGTCACGGTGTAAACAGTGATTTCTTACCAACAAAACCAGTCTTAATCCCAGCAGTTTTGGCAATGGTGGTGTAGTTGGGGTAACCACCCACATGCAGCTCCTCATTCAGATCCAGGCCCTGGAACTTGCCCTGAGGAGAAGACACACGAATTCATGGAGCATATTAAAGGTTAAATATAGACTATTTTGAACACTAATCAGCAAACAACTATTTACTATTTAAAGATATAGCGTCTTTATTCAGAATAAAAGCTTTTAGGTTTGCTGCTCCTGCTGCTTAGAATCAGTTGCTAAATTACCAGAATCAGAGACCTAGTGTCACTAGATGCATTTAAAGCGACCTTTAATGACTTCAATGCAGGCACATCTGGCTGTAAATGTTTTGTATGAACTCACGTAACCTCTGCTCGATCCTTGATGTTGATGACTTGAGATTTATACTGAAGAGTATTTTGATAATTTTGTAAATTTTGTAAGTCATTAAATGATTCTTATGTCTATATGTTGCAGCCGTGCTTTACTCTTTCTCTTTGGTCAGGACGCTCTTGTGAGAGAGATTTTAAATGTCAATGAGACTTAACCTGGTTAGAGGTTAATTTAAAAAGAATTAAAAAAAAAATTTTTTTGGTGTGAGATGTTCATGTTCTTGGGCAATATCTAGTGGCAGCGAACGTTGTTTTTTTTTTTTTAAGTAATTTTTAGCCTTTAATGAGTAGGGACATTTGAAGGGATGACAGGAAGAGAGAGAGTAGGGGGATAACATGTGGCAAAGGACTATGGATGAAATCGAATCCATGCCAGCCGCTACGCAACTATAGCCTTGATACATGGGGCGCACACTCTACCAACTGTGCTGAACAAGCCCTGTGAATGTTGTATATGTGGCCAGACATAAACAAATACAAATATACTGTAAATAGATAAAATAATTTGAACTGACACAAATAAATTCAAATACCCTTATGTGACAGTAGGACATAAGTAAATATAAATATAAATAGATAAAATTATTGGAACTGACATAAATAAATTCAAATGCCCATATGTGAGGTCATCAGTACCTGTGAGCTGCCGTTGATGGGCTCCCCTCCGTCTACAATGATGTAGCCCAAAGTGAGGTTGCGATACAACTCAACTGTGTGAAATTCTCCCAGTTTGAGGGGGAAGGGGTCACGTATGGTGGCCATGCCAGAGCCCACGTCAAACCTGAGATGACATGCTGATGATTGTCAACAAGATAGTCAAGCTGTGCTTTCAGTTTATTAAGAGAGAGAAGAGTATGAATGTACCTAAACTCTAGGCGGCCGCCTACAAGCCCCAGAGAGATAAAGTCTGCTCCTGTGGTCCTTCTCTGGCCATTGTAGAGGATCATACCTACACCACAAAAACAAGGGGAGTGAGTACTAGTCAAAGGTCACCATTTAATGCATACCCTGCAATAAAATCCATCCTAATAAGCCAATAAATTTGGTAATTTTATTTAAACAAGTAGAATCTTCCAGTATTTCTCATGCATGTTAAATTGTTTTAGGAATTTACTGTTGGAAAAATCAAATTTCCGCAGCTTTGTCTTGAAATAACCCGACATATTTCTGCAACATTCCTGAAATAATCTGATCCCAGCAGTAGATTTGTTTTGCTCATAAAATCCAAAACTTGAGACTACATCTGAGAGTACGTGACTTGTTAGGATGGACATTATTTGCACTGCAGGTGGATGATGAAGCAGCATGCTATAATGAGGCACATTTAAAGAAGCCAACCAAAGCCAGGTTATAACCTGCCATTTTATCTGGACATCACTGCACTGAAAACAGTGCAACCAGTCACACCATCACTCCAGTCCTCTGAGGAATACATGCTTTACAGAGGTTCACGCAAAAGTGGGAACATGCATATATGACTGCATATATCAATTCTGATGGTTGAGAAAAGGATGATCCACAGAGAGTCAGTAAGCTAAATGTGCAACACAAACTTGACTGTGTAAGTGTAAAGTTAGTTTGCACATAATATGGTGTACATTTTCTTTATTGTAAATTTAAATAGGAGCCAGGCATGTTCGGGTAGCTTTTTCATACAGTATATAAGTTGGCATTAATATCCAGAATATGAGTCAAATATTTTCCTTTAATTCTAATTTTTCTGTCATGATGCCATACATACTCCCCCAACTGTCATAATAATACAGGTTATAATAATACAAAATAAATAAATAAATAAATTTTAAAAAATCATTACTATTATTTTATTTGTATTTTCATTTAATGTTATAATAATAACAATCTGGATGATGATAATGCTAATAATAAGACTATTTTTATTATCATCATTATTATTTATTTATTTATATTAATATTATTTTATTTGTATTTTAGTTTAATTTATTTACATATATTTTTATAATTGTTATCATCCTCATAATGTATCGTTATTATAATCATGTTAATATTTATTAATCTAATAATAATAATAATAATAATAATAATACTTATTATTATTATAACAGATTGTACTTTGACTTATTGTGCTCTCTCTGTTTTCAGAACTGCACTTTTATTTAAACAAAATACCAACAAACACCTCTAACATACAAGGACCGTATTGCTATGTAGAAGCTGATGACGTAGACCGGGATGTAAAAGATGATTTGTAACCATCATTATGACTGCTATACTCCTAAAAGGGTCATGACAGAAAAGCCTGCATGAACATATTGGCCATGCACCAACTTGCATCTTTTTCACAGCCCCTATATCAGCTTTGAGATGGATGAATTATGTGAAAGTCTGATGGAGCCAACAAGCAGCACTGCCAACGTTACTCTTGAGTTCCTGTGGTTCTTAAGCACTGAGACTCACCGGCGTACAATATGAGACCTTCCCACCACGCGGGTGAGAGGAAGAGGCGAGGGAGTGAGTGAAGGGACAGAAGACGCAGTTAAATTATACATGAGGAAATATGAGAAACAGTTCACAACATTGTACAGAAAGCAAAAAAATATTACCCAGCTGCAAAATCCAGCAACACATATAAAATAATGCACAATTTAACTGGCAAGCTAATTTAAACTTCCTTACCATCAACGTTATCAGGTCTAAAGGTGATCTTAATGTTGAAAGCCTTGTAGGCATTTTTGATGGTGGGTAGGGTGAGGTAGGACAAGGGCTCCTGGGCAAAGTATGGCATCACTCTCTCTGAAAAAGCAAATGATCTCATGGTGAGACACAGATAAGTGTGAAGTTCATGCTCAAAACTTTAAATTCCACACAGTTCTCCACTCTGAGCAGACTAACCATGAACTTGAAGAGTAGTGAAGGCTTCTACTTTTCCTTGTTTGTTAGAGGCGGTGCACACATATGTCCCAGAATCCTCATGGGTGACCCGGGGAACAGTCAGCACATTGATAACCTGGAAACACTTTGGAGGAAGCTCTCCGTCCAGCTAGAAACAGAAACAGAAACAGACACAGTAACAAAATCATTATATAAAAAAGTATCAGTATAAAATAATCCATGAGGCAAAAGTTTAGTCTCTTCAAGCTGGTAAACTTTTAGACTATATGGAGTATTAAAAAGAGTGTCAAAACTGTTTATCTTAAAAAATGAAGTTTAATGAATGACAGATATATCTTGGTTACCTTGGACCATTTAATTTCAGGTACAGGGTACCCTGAAGCCACACAAGGCAAGACCGCATCAGACCCGACTGTCACCTCCTTCGTCTCAGGCAGAGTGGCAATTTGAGGAAGGGCTGTGCAAACAGGCCAAAGATTAAAATGAAGGTTAAAGGACACAGTTTTTGTGTAAGTGCATGTTTCTGAGCATGTTTGATGGAAAGAAAATTATATGTTTAAGGAGTTTTATTGTCTTTTGCACACTCACACTGGACGTTAAGGACCACCTGGGACTGCACTGAGCCTACGTCGTTGGTGGCCGTACAGCGGTACTGTCCGGCATCGGCCTCCGTCACCTGATCGATCCTCAACATGCCGCCTTTAACCATGATATGAGGGGGCAGAGACCCGCCGACTTTACTCCACTGTACTGTGGGCTCTGGGTCACCAACAGCCTGGCACTCAAACTCCACAGAATTCCCTATCATCACCGTCTGCACCGAGGTTCGGACGTTGATCATCACCTTTGGCAGGGCTGTGGAAAGAATAGGAACGTTAGATTTGGCTTGACGAAGCGTGATGTGTAAATATTATTGTTTATGAATGTCACAGACCTTGGATGGTCAACCTGGCGGTGTCCTGAGCCTGACCATACACACTGCTGGCTCTGCAGATGTAGACGCCTTCATTGCTTTGCTGAAGATTCTCAATCCTGCAGAGAAACATAAAATTCCACACGTGAAAACAAGCCATTTTTGGATTTTTACTTCAGATATTACACAAAATATAAAAGACCGTATAAGTGGATTTGAATGTTTTGTTTCAGCTGATTTAAGGATCAGCCTGGTTCTTTTCAGTTCAGTTCAGCATTTCTTATCCCAGATGGGAAACTTGTCTCGCTGTCAGGAGCACCAGATAAAACATCAACAACACAATGCCTGAAAAGAACCCGCCAACTTCTAATAAAAACCAATAAAAACATGTAAAATGCTTCCTGACATACATACGCTTTTTTTTTTATTGCCAGCGATTTCCATAAGAAGACGAAAACCAGACTTGAATTAATCCTACTAACAAATCTGTGTAGCTGAAGCCAAATATACATTATTCACCTGTAACACAGAAGTTCACTCATTATGTTTGAGTCTATCTCCACAAGCTCATACATCATCCTGCTGCTTTAAATAATTACTAGAAGATCAAATACATGACTGGAAATGAGAATGTTTGAGTAATGTCTTCTTAAAACTACAGTGTAATACAGTTACATAATAATAATAATGATAATGATAATGATGAAAAAATAAAATAAATAATAATAACAATACACTTTATTTGTATTGCACAATGTGCTAAAAAGTAAACATTAATTACACAAATTATTAGTGGATATAATTGGTAGTTTGGTCATTTAACATCACACATATCCATACATTTCAAGTTGTTTTTTAATCATGTATGTTTTAAATAATCCAACATATGGTGTGTGTGAGTCACCTTAGCACCCCGTCCTTGATATGGTGGTTCCGTGGCAGGGCTCCTCCCTCCTTCAGCCACTCAATTGTTGTTTCTACGCCACCTGCTGCCGAACAGGTGAACTCCACGGCACTGCCCTGGGCCTTTACTTCAACCTGGGGTGACACACGCACTGCCAGGGGGGCTAGGCGAAGGACAGGGACATGATTTAAGGCTTGTGGGGGTCAATTTTAATATTTTCTTTTGCAAACTATCTACATCTGTTCCCATGTTGAGCCACATCATCAGCAGACTTACATCTGACTGTGACTTTTGCGATCACCTCGCTGTTTCCCACTCTGTTGCTGGCCAAACACTTGTAGCTCCCAGCATCCTCAGCAGTGGCCAGGTTAATCTGAAGGTCCCCTCCGCTAACCTCGGCCCTCTGGGGCAGGTCTCCATCCAGCTTGGTCCAAGTGTAGGTCAGAGGAGGGGTGCCATGGGCGAGGCACTGCAACCGGATCACCTCCCCGACCCGCACAGCCACATCATCAGGCACAGAGGTGGCATAAGGAAGAGCTAAAGAGATGATGGAGGAAATTATTCAAACTCTATATTAAGTCTATGATCCATTTAAAGCTGGATTAAATGAAAATAAAAAGCAGCAAACAATAAAACTCACTCTCTACATCCAGCATGATGGTGACTTCAGTGGTGCCCATGTTGTTGGTGGCACTGCATATGTATTCTCCAGAGTCTTGGCGGCCCACACTGGGCAGCACCAGACTGTTGTTCACCACCTTGTGTCTCCAAGGCAGGGGAGAACGCAGCTTGGACCACTTGATCGTCGGGTACGGGAAACCTAGAGGGGCAAATTATGCTCAGCTAATTATGAAATGACAATTTTCATAAGCAAACGTGAAAATATTTTATTCTAGTAGAATTCACAAGTCGTATTTTAAAAAAGATGACAGGTCATTAAATAATCCAGTAAATTTCAGCTGTATGAGTGAGATTTTTAGTCATAATTACCATGAGCCTCACAGTGCAGCGTTGCCGTCTGTCCCTCCACCACAACCATCAGCGGCTCGGGAACAGACACCCTTGGGACTGTTGGTACTTGGAGGCCTCTCTCAACCATGACCTCCACCTTGGTCTCAGTAGTGCCTTCGTTGTTGCGAGCTGTGCACACATAGGTGCCGCTGTCTTCCGGACGAGCCACTAATATCTGAACAAGAGAAAACGTGGATACATTTGAGCAAATACAGTTTAAAAACGGAGTTAACTGATGCTGACGGTGTTAGCACGTGTACCTGCATCACTGCATTGGACTCCATAGGGACAGGGCTGCTCAGCATGATCTTGCGGTTGCTGTCCAGCCTGTGCCATGACACCGAGGGGCGGGGCTCTCCTGACGCCTGGCATTCCAGGTTAATGGGTTCTCCCACCCGGACATGCACAGGTCCAGTAGGGGTGACAGTGGCCACAGGAGACACTGAGGGCACAGATACAAAATACTCCAATCAGGCAACCCTTCATTTAGAGGTTTGGAGGTGAGCGATGACTTAACTGTAGCTAAATAAATGTATTCATGTGTTCATGTGTAACTCACCTTTGACAATCAAAGACACGATGGTGTGGGTGATGCCGAACGGGTTGCTCGCCACACAACGGTAGGCGCCATGGTTTGAATGGCGGACATTGGCAATCGTAATAACAGAACCATCAGGGCCAACTTTAACATTGTCTGCAGAACAGAGGAACAAATCAAGATGCTGCAATTTAAAGTGACATCCAACCGTTTCATTTCAGGAGGTCTGTTACAATCTGGAGGTGTGGGTTTTGAAAGAAGTGGGCATTAAACAGAAAGGAGGGGTTGAATGAAAAATGATATCTGCCTCCTTAAGGGAAGAGTATGATCTGAAAAAGTTGTCTCTTGTCAGTGCCTGAATTTTATGGAAGAGCGAAACTAATTGAAGTAGCTCTTTAAAACATGTTGAGTAGCTGTTAGTCTTTGGTTTATGACACTGCTTGAAGATATTCATAATAAGTAAGTTATTGCTAATTGATACTTTTAAGGTATAGACTGAAATAAGCCAGTACCAAGTAGTATGGAAACTTCTCCAGTCAAAGAAACCTGTAATGTTACTAGTACTTGAATCGTATTTTTCAAATGCTACCCAGTAATAATTAGGGGTGTAAAGAAGTTGGTAAGCTGAAGAAATCTTTAGGAAAGACTACAAAGAATAAGATAGCACGGTCAAACTTATTTTCACTCTTTTATAAGAACTCTAAACAAAGGTCAAAGGAGCTTGAAAAAATAACTGTATACATTTCTTAAACATTTCTTTGGAAGTTAGAGAAAACAGAAAACAGAGTCCTAAATGAAGTAAAAGAGGAGTGATTCATGGGTGGATTGTAGCTCTAATCACTTGTAACTGTTGGGCCGCATGGTACAGGCCCCTGAAACAAAGAAGGCATGTAGATTCCGCAAAGCCTGACTCAGGCCTACATGTACCTACAAGAGCCTGATAAGACCAAAAGGAGCCAACCTCCAAGATAATAGAGCACAAAAGACTCCAGTTCCCAGGCTGCCATTCTGCCTAGGTGTGAAATTCCTCCACCAGACTCTTGGCTGTCATTGGAGGAGACCCATGAGGAACCACAGGGGTCCCTCTGAAGTCACCAGGAGTATATAAGTGGGAACCAAACTATTCTCGCTCTCTTCTTCTGTTTTCATCCTCCACTACCTTTGGGTTTCACCTCTCCTTGCTTTTGGACACCCCCCCCCCCCCCCCCCCCCCCCTTTTTTTTGTTGTTGTTTTTTTTGCCTTGAGGACCGGAGCTGTTCCACACAAGCTGCAGCCCGATCGTCTCCTTTCCAGTCCCAGTAATGATCACTGTATAACGCACGGAGCGCTCTCGTACCGTTCTCATCGAAGATAAAAAGGACCGGAGACGACACCATCAGCCACATCAACCCTGCTGTTTTCCTCCGCCGCACTGCGAGAGCCAACTAAAGGTGCTCTAAACACCATCCCGCCGAGGATCAGCTGAACCTCACAGCGAAAGAACAACACAACACTTCGTCAGGACCCGCGACTCGAAGGACCGAGCCGGACCGTAAAGGACGAAAGGACCTCTTTGCCAGCTTCCCTTCTTCAACAAAGTAAGAGGCTTAAGTCTGGGCAGAGTAGATTGTTTGTGTTTGTGGACTTGCTGTTTTTGCTGCTTTAAACTGTTAGAACTAGCGTTTGTTATTGTGCGCTGAGGGTGTTAACACACACCGATTGTTGTGCATTGATTGTTGGGATTTCCTTCTCTTTCACTCGCTCTTTTCCTCTACTTCCCTATTTCTTCTCCTTCTCCTTTCTTCTCTTCACACACACATACACGTATACACACACACACACATACATACACACACACACACACACACACACACACACACACACACACATATACATGTATACACTCATTCAGGTTTAAGAGCGTGGTGAGCCCCTAGCACCATTTGCTGTGTTCAAATTTCGTGGCCATCTCCGATTACTCGCTCCACGTGACGCAACCCCCTTTGGGTGACGTCACGTACCTCCTCCTCTCTCTTAGATCCTCTCACACACACCCACACCCACACACATATGCTTGCTTGTACCTGCATGTATCTCGATTGTCAGTATTTGTAGTAGACAACTGAGTTAATTAATTGAAGTGTGTTGACTGAAAGTCGATATTGCGAATTTTAATAAACTTTGTTATATTTTAAAGAGAAGTTGTTTGCATTATTTTGCATTGATGCTGTTTTAAAGGCTGGTTGCGAGGGTCAGTGCACGTATTCTTCCCGTCATCGTTCATGTGAGACTGAACAGAGTTTGGTTAATTGTTTCCCTGTTTCCAGGGTGGTGCCCCGTAGTTATTATTAAGTTTAATAATAATATTAAATTTGATTGATAATTGATGATCATTTTTCCCTGTCTCCAGGGTGGTGCCCCATAATTATTATTAATTTTAATAATAACATCAAATTCATTAAATAATTAATGATCATTTTTAATAATCATTAATTACACTCTAATAACCAAATATGCCCTATTGATAGCCCCAACATTCTGGTGCCCCATGTGAGGCTCTCAATATACCAGCTTTATCACAGTGTGTATGCATAATAATACGAATTGATTGTAGAATTATTATATTAAAATATAAGAATTATAATAAGGATAATTCTCCTATAATCTTTTTTAATCAACTATTTTGTACTTAACAGATACATATGCAGTTGTGGTTGTGAGCTGTTTCAGTGTGTTAGTGGTTAGTGAAACCCATTTTTAATAATCATTAATTACACTCTAATAACCAAATTTGCCCTATTGATAGCCCCAACATAACTAATGGCATAATAAGATTTGAACTCATTGAGCAGGTTTATTCCTCGGTGTGTGTGTGTGGTTACTACCTGGCAGTGGCTGGTTGCTGGCCAGTTTCCACTCCAGTCTCACAGGCTGGGCTCCACTGTACACCCTGCACCTGAAGCTGGCCGACTCCCCAACACGCACCGCAGCACTGTGGGGCTCAATGGCGATGATGGGACTCTGAAGACCTGCAGCAGAAACTGGTGGTTTGATCGTTGCACAGATTCTGTTTGAATACCTCACCTGCATTAATATGACTTATTTGCAGAAACCTGAAGTAACCAATCACTATTAAAAATGACTGTAGACTACAATGGCAGCAGCAACGATATTCTAATAAAATAGAGCCACTCTCAGAACTTCTGGGTATGTAGGCTCACGAGGTAGTCCAAAATAAATGAGGCTCTATGGAGCAGAAACCCCAAAATTAAACGTTAATGGGGAAAAAATGGTTTTCTGTCAACTTTCATTATGCTTTCGATATAATGGGTTGATGCAATAAATATCAGTCCATTAGATATATTTTTGCTGCTTCAATTGTTATGAAATATCATTATTGAAGTAGTAGCATTGGTAGCACTCTCTTGTAGCACCAGAAGCCACTTTATAGCATTAATATTCGGTGGAATATCTCTGCTAATAAATGAACCAGATCTACATTTGGCTGTCAAAAATGAAGGACCTCCTGGTCTTCCTTTAGATATTCATTAGATTTAATCTCATAAACGTCTGTAGACTCCGGGCGACTTCGAGGAAGGATGTCGGGTCACAATCAGTCGTAAAAATCCTTAACTGACCAATCAGCATTCATTAGCAGAATGCTAGCGGTTTGTGGGCAAAATCGCCTTCACTGTAAGAAAAATGAAACAACATTGATGTGTTTTCATTTCACTTCTGATATATAATCTATACTATATTTGCACAAACTAAAAATAAAATATAGTCTTTTTTGTCTAGACGTACAGGTGAAAATAATTATTTTAGCCATTTAGCTCCATTCACTCCCATTCATGTAGGACTCCTTCACAAGTGCCCTCTAGGTGAATAGCAGCTGATTTTGGTGCAGCTGAGTTAATAGAGAGTGAACAGGCTGTATGTAGAATGGGTGTGGGCAACAGTTAAAGAAGTCAAACATCACTGAAGTCAAATGATGATGAGATCATGGGAGAGTTGCAAGAAAAATCTTTCAATGTGAGGTCACACTGGCCTCGAGTGGAGAGTTCATTCATGAAGTGAGACAGTGTTGGTCTGAGAACAACACCCAGCCATGTAATGCATTTGACAGATCCTGCCATCGAGAGTAATTTCCTTGGTGAGAATGTATGTTAAGTTTAATCAAGCACAGTAAATTTCAGTGGGAACATTTGAAAAAAGTCCAAATATCAAAAAAGGCTCTGTTAAAATTTGTGTTTCAACACAAATACATTATGTGTATGTGTCCTGTAATAAACTTACGTGAAGATGAGGAAGTGACAGACACAGAGACAGACGCCTGGTGGACGTGAGATCCTGGGTTTCCAGGGTTGCCCTTTACCCGACAGATGTACTCCCCTGAGTCCTCTGGGGTAGCAGAAAGGATCCGCAGCTGGCTGCCCAGAACCTGCACACAGCAGACAACAAGTCACTTTAGTTAAGGTAAGAAAATTCGCCATTTTACTTTTGACACATCCTGTAGTTCTCCTGAAACCACTGCCACCTCTAATGCAGCAAATACCCCCAATACTGCAATAAAAAATAAATAAGAAAAGGGGTTTTAACATGAAACTGTTGGAAAATTTCAAAAAGAATCGATACACACTATCCAAAAGTGGGGTTTAAGAAGAAATAGCTTGATCACATGCTAATAGGCCAAACATGGTTCAACCTGCAATGTCCCCATTCTGAACCATATGACCACATTTCAAGGGGTTTGGGAGAAGTACGTTTCTGTTACATCACATTAAAAAATCTAGAAATATATTGTCTTTATCAACATGCTACACTTATCTAATCATATTGGAGTACAGAGATGAATTTTCCATTTTCTGCATCATTGTGTGATTACCTGGTGGTTAGAGGAGAGGCGTCCATTGGCTCTCGTCCAGGTGACTTGGGGAGGAGGATTTCCGGGGGCCAAACAGTTGAGCTCCAGACTCTGGCCCTCCTGGACATCAGCTATAGACGGCTGGATACTCACTACTGAGGAGGAGCTGTGGTCTGCTGCACAAACACATACAGATGAATCACATGGAGTTTTTCTGCAAAAAATTCACACCCACAAGATTACAGATTTAATGTAAAGTTGTTCACAGTAGAAATACTTGTTTAAATTTTTTAACATGCAATGTATGCTGCGTGTCCTCTTTCACGTCACCGAGGTGGATCCACATTCTTCAAATATATTCTAATATCTATACAGAAATTTTGTCATTGTATCCTGTATATTCTGTGATTTTAATGGCCTATTCTCTATTCCCTATGTGACAGGGCTGTGGCTCAAGAGGTAGAGTGGTTGTTCATGGAATGAAAGGTCGGTGGTTCGATCCCCAGCCCCTGCAAGTCTACAAGTTGAAGTATCCTTGAGCAAAGATACTGAACCCCAATTTGCTCCCCGGGTGCCGCAATGTAGTGGTAGCCCACTGCTCCTCAGGGATGGGTCAAATGCAGAGAAAGAATATTCCCCTGTGGGATGAATACAGTATCTAGGAAAATTTATTTTTTCCCTCTTAAAAGGGTTTTATGGTCAGTTTTTTACTTGCTCAAATAAAAGGACTAAGGACAGAGACCGTCATAAACTATACAGACTGTAAACCCACTGAGGCATTGTGATGTGTGATTGTGGGCTAAATAAAAAATGACTTGGCTTGAATTTTAATAAGTGACATGACACGATTACTTGACTTTTTGATTGGGGGGGGGGGGAATGCAAGCTTTACTTAATATAATTAACATAATGTCATAGTGCCAAAATTGTCCAGGAAAGCAGAAAGTCATGTATTAAGATGTACTAATGCAGTATACGCATATAGAGTATATCCGCAACATGTTTATGTCTGTTATTTATTCTCATTCTCATTACCTTGTTTTATTTATCTATGTATGTGTTTTTATGAGACAAACGTTCCCATGTTGGTACAAAAAGACAGAAAAAACCATATAACAAGATCAAACATAGCATTGCAACCTCTGAATCAGGCCCCATTTTCACGACAACGTTTCAGCTGAAAACGGAGAAGTTTTTTCTTTGCATTTTCAAAACCTTCTGCTTTCACACGGCATCGTTTCCGAAACAATCCCCGAACACAAGGATCCGTAAAAATAGTTGAAAACGCTGTAGTGTGTATGCCAAGGCAGTAGTTGGTGGTGTAACTTTTCAAAATAAACACCACAGAATAAGATCACAGTGGTGGTTCAGCGAATCTACATTGGAGGAGCGTTAATAAACTCAACAGTCTGCAGATCAAACAAAACCGGACAGTCCGACGTTGTATTTTTGTTGTTGTTCTGGCCATAGTAGGCTGTCTGCTGTCAGTGTACATGAATAAGGCTGGCAGGAACCATAATAGGCACGCACGAAGCGTGGCTGTGTCGTCATCGTTTTCAACCAGAGTTGCGTTTTGCCCCTTTAGACGACAACATTACAGTGGCGTTCTGTGCCGTTCTCGTATAAATGGACGGCACAAACACAACAAAAGGTTTTTCGTTTTTGGGTGAAATGGTCATCGTGTAAACGGCCTCTCAGTTGCCACGTCTCACATTGGTTGATTCTATTTGAAACCTCACCTTTGAACACAGTGACTTTGATAGGAGCACTATTCGAGCCGATGCTGTTGCTACCAACACACATATACGTTCCCGAGTCGGACATCTTGATGTTAGGGATTAGAAGAGTGCCTATGTCGGTGCGGTCCATGCGGGCCTGGTGAATATACAACAAGTGAAAAGGCATATAAATACCTATCTCAGTGGTTCCCATGATAAACAACACTGTATCAAGAGGTTTTATTTGACTTATATTTGCATCATAAAAGCACACATATCACGCATACAGCATAGACAAAGCACTTCACTTTCCTGTCTCATGTTCCTATACAACAACACATATATGACATTGCTGAAATTACTACAGTAGCTAGTAGCGACACAAAAGCACTACAGCATAGATCTTTAAGACAAGACAAGAGTTGTTATTGCCACAGTTCAGTCTGTCTGTAAATGGATTTTGATTCATGATTTCTATGACACTGAACTTTGTACATGGAGCTGTAGTTTGTTAATGTATCACCGTCCATGATAATCAAATTTAGTATGCCATTATCATAAAAGATTGATGACTGATGATTTCAAAAGTGATGGCAGAATTAGGAGAGTTAGACTTGGCATGATTGGATTGAATATTAATGTAGAATTAAGTTCTTTGCTGAAAAATCAGGGAACAACCACTTAGCAGTCTACATATGATAAAATATTGAGTAATAACCAAAACCCTGCATCAGTTTCAACACTCAAAAATAAGAACTCTCATGAATTTCTGGCTCATAAGCAATTGACAACTTGATATGTTTGTACACAACTTCACATGGCAGTCAGAGGCCCAGCAAGGCTGAAAATGAGCTTTCATAAACTTTGGAAACACCTCAGAGAGGAGGTGAATGTGGAGGGGAGGGTCTACGGAGGGATTACTGTATCCGGGGGGTGTAGGGGCATCCATAGACAAAGCTGCTTAGCTCCAGCCCGTTCAACCGTGAGGAAGGCTAAACCGAGCAGTGGCTGAGGCGGGCCCTGGCTCAATGTGTGTCTGAACCCATTGACAGGTTTTCAAAGCAAGCTGTTTGCTAGAGCATACAGAATTTCTGCGTGGTCGCACGGCAGAGCCCGGCTCCGCCTGGGAAAGGCTGACACAAGGCAGTGGCTCTCTGAGGCAGAACTAAACAGGCCCTGGAGCCCTCATTGAGCCGAGGAGGTCTCGTCTGGATCGGGGCAAAATATGTCTGAAATACCTACAGTACCTACTGTATTCTTAGCCCTGTTAATACACTCAGTGGAATGATGAGGGTCAACTGGTGCTGAGAGCCCAAACATGTCAGGGATGGTTTGATGAGGACAACACAAAACAAAAGACTATGGAACACTTTTTTAATAAAACGCAACATAAAAACATGCATTAAGCACTAAGAAGACAACTAGACTACGCTAGCTGGCTATAATGTATTTGGCATTAGCTCAAGAGGGGCTCGGTGAACAGCTGTGCGAAATTAACAGGATTTACAAGGTGTGACTCAGACATATTTGATCATGCACTTAGTCGACAATATGTGAAGACGGGTCAGCAGAGGACGACTGACGTGAACTACGAGACAGGACAGACAGACAGCGGACAGATGGACAGACCTGCAGCTCCTCAATACGTCTCTGTAACACATCGAGACTGTTGCTTTTAAACTGATGGAAACCGTGAGAGGGAATGGCCTGAGTAAAAGTAAATGTCAAAACAGGGTGGGATAAAACAAATGGGGGAGGAGACAAACAGAAAGGAGGGGAAATAAAGGCAAATGGTCAAAATGCTGAAACAATCGTATATACTGACACAGTATGATGAAATACCATCGGCACTGGTCACACCTTGATGTGCAAGGTAAAAACATAGCAGAGCAGAATGTAAATACAGTTTTAATTGTTTGAATAAATCATTCCGATGATAGACAGTAGGGTGTGTCTCACCTGTGGAGGGATTTGTCCTCCGTTTTTCAGCCAGGTGAGCTTCGGGGTGGGGGATCCTGATGCCCGGCAGTACAACCTCAAGGTGTCACCTTCATGGACTCCGATATTTTGGGGACTGACTTGGACTTGGGGCTGAGTGCCTAGGCCACTTGGGTTTGATGACGCTGACCGAAAAACATGCACAATCATTCAAACACAAAATATCCACTACAACCACCAAAACGTATTGAACTCGAAGGTTAATTTTACACCAAATTTTTAATGAAACCATTTCAGAGCTCATCTGTGACATAGCAAAGCCTAGAGTTACAGTAGCATTAATAAAAGGAATCAACTGGCTCGACAATAACACTTACACATAAATCGATTTCTAATGCAAACATAAGTTAACATTAGCTACAGGAAGCTACTGTACCGGTCATCCCAGACCAAGTAAAGGCCCATTTCTGCTCCCTCTATGTACGTAAATGGATACATCCTTCCGTAAACTGTATATCCTTCAGTGTATACATACTTTCATACGTCCTTTACATTGACATTGATGCAAGCGCAGGAGGGCAGTGAAGTTTCAAAAGTTTCGACAACAACAAATATGGCGACTGTCATAGGAGGTTGTGATAATGTACCTAGTAAACACAAAACGGCAAAAGCGGAGGTAACGATGTACTCGGCGGAGGTCTGTGAGACCATCAAATACATCGAGACTTGAGGACGGAGAGTTTTTTCACTTCTTCACTTGTGCTTTGCTTGAATTGTAGCTACACTGCCCTCAACCATTTCTGTTGGTATTGCTCTGGTACATCTGTCTTGTCCGTGTCCCTAAGCTCTCTGAAAATGTACCCAAATACGTACAGATTCAGATTCATACTTTATTGTCCTCTGGTTAGAGGAAATTTGTTTTCACAGACTGAACACATGAAGTACATCAATCAAAGACATTAAAGACACAACAGTTCATTGCAGCGTGTCCAGGTTGTCTTATGGTTGAGGGCACGAAACTCTTCTTAAAGCGACTTTTCCTGCATATTGGCTGTCTGTATCGATGGCCAGGGGGAAGGGGGATGAAGCATGGACTGAATGGGTGGCAGGGGTCATGTGCTATGGTGAGTGCTTTGCGAGTGGTGGCAGTGTCAATAAGAGCTGGCAGGTTGGGAGTGGGGATACCAATTATTTTGGATGATATGTTGGTAATTTTCAGTAGCTTGTTTCTATTGGTGAGGGTGAGCATGGAGAAATAACAGGTGGCGCAGTACAGGCAGATGGGTTCAATAATACTGCGGTACAGAAGGAGCAATAGGTGGGGTTCAACTGCGAGTGTCCTGACTTTGCGGATGGCAGAGAGTCTTTGTTGGCTAAGTTTATGGATGTCTGTGGTGTGGTGACCAAAGCTCAGTTTATTGTCTAGGATGACGCCGAGGTACTTGAAACACTCTCCCATCTCTGTTGATGAGAGTGGGGCAATGAGGGGTGGGGAGTTTATTGCAGGTGACAAATATGAGTTCCTTTGTCTTGGAGACATTAAGGAGGAGATGATTGTCTGTGCACCACTGGGCGAAGTGAGCAACGGATTGTTGGTAGGTTGTGACTGAGTCCCTGTCTGTGAGGAGACAGAATGAATGCAGAAGACATACAGAAGGGCATCTTTAACGTAGAGCATAAATGGGCCTTAAGAATGTAGCAGCAAGAACATAAACTAAACTGATTTATTTAAGGATGGGTGTTGTTGTTTATGAACTAAACCTCTTATTAGTCAGTGAGAGATTGTTATTTCTTTATTCGGAGGTTGCACAGTCTCACTTTAAAGCAAGAGGAGTATAACAAAAGACCTTGGCTAGAACCTCCATATCTGTACTGTTTCAAAAATAGTTAAAATAGATACCACAGGAGGTAAGGAAGGAGAACTCCCTGGGTACTAAACCAAACCATAACTTAACCACTTTACCATAATCAGTACATGCCAAACCTCAACATTTGTTTTATTCTCAGCTTAACTGCAGGTTCAAACCAAATCCTAACCATAAAATAGAATGACTTACATTGTGGGGATGTGCATTTTACCCGAAAAGGAGGCAGGTCCCCACAATGTCTGTAAACAGATATTCCCACAACATGTGATACACTTTCGCACACATAAACATACTTTGAACAATAAGTGAAACCCGCGCTGTGTGCTCTCCATGAGTGTTCAGGGCCTTGCAGGTGTACTCTCCCTCATCAGCAGGGTCCACCGCTGTGAAGGTCAGTACACCGCCTCGAATCACGGCTCTGGGACTCATTCTGTTCCCTGGACCTCCTGTAACAATCACACAGTTTTATCCTGTTCCTGAGGTGAATTTTCACAGCACCTGGTTAAAGATTTGTCACGTAACTGGATGTAGAATCAGACTTTTCCTTCAAGCACTACAAAAGTGGAGTTCTAACTGGGCATACCGATCCATTCAATGGCAGGGGTTGGGTTCCCAGTCACTGTGCAGCGAAACTCTGCCCGCTGACCCTGCTGGACATTCAGTACTGACGGAGTGACGGTGGCCACAGGTTGGGCCCCCTCTGCAGCTGCAGAAGGAGACACATCAGTCAAACATTGCTCAAAACCGAGAGAGAAACTTCCCAGAGGCAGGTGGAGAAATAAAGTGTAATAATGCAGACTGGTCCATTGGTGGAGTTGGAGTCCACAAACACGTTTTTGGCATTGTATAAAGCTCTGGGAATGCTTTTGATTACAATGAGTTGATCAGACTGAGAGAGAGAGTGATGGCCTCTGCTTGTGCCCCCACCCTCACCCTTTGCAGTCTAGACCCTCAGAGCAAATGAAACAGATGAAATGTGGCAGGCAGGGCCTCAGGGCGTTTTACTATCTGTGCCAGTTTGGCTGGCTCCAAGATGGATCTGTATGATTTTAGGGTGGCACAGCAATAGAAAAGCCTCTTTCAATGAGGAGACAGGAGTATAAGGCTGTCTAAGCAGGGAGAAAATGCCTGGGTCTCTTGTAGACTGGGTCGAGGTTTGACTCTTTGACTTGAGAGACCTAAAACAGCAAAGAGTCATTTCATTGGACTGCGAGTATCCAGGTGATTTATAGTCTCTATCGTGTGTTTTGTGAAGATCTATGCTAGAATCCTCTTCTAGCATAGAGGATTAAAGGGTCAATTCATACAATTAATAATTTTTTTACTTCACTTCCTCTGGTGGTATCTATGCAAGAGGATCCTTCTGGTTTTATCTGTCCAGGTTTTCACAAGTCTCCTCCACCCCAAGACAACAGAGGCAGACTTAAGAGTCTTTAGCTAAAGCCGCATTTCCACTGCGTAGTACTGGCTTTACTCGACTTGACTCGCCTTGGTATCTGGTACTTTATTGCAGGTCATTTTCCATTAAGGGATAGTACCTCCTCAGGGTATATGGGTGCCGCACGAAACTGCCGTGGCGTAGTCTTCAACATGACACACACCTCTCGTCCACCTCTCATGATCCTCTCATCAGCTGTTTAAGACAGGAATGTCTGTACCTCATCAATATAGCGGCCGCAATTAAAAAAAGTTATGGTCGCTAAAGTAGCATGGCTATTTGAGTGTGCAGCAATTGATTTGTGATTTGTGATACTCCGTGCGTGCCGGGCATTGACCAATCAGTGGTCTGTAACGTTTCATGTGACATTTTAGTACCTGCTTGGCTCACTTGGAACCACAACGGAGGTGGTACTATGAAAGTAGTACCAGGTACCAGGTGCATTTTACCTAATAGAGACGTAAAAAAGGAGAGTTGCGTTTGATTCGAGCCGGTATTACGCAGTGGAAATGGGGCTTAAGTTAGCCGCTCTGTGGGCTGTACTGCACAATATGAGAATGGTGTGATGTTGATGTAGCAGGTGTAATGTCTACAAAGTTCAACTTCTTGGTTTAAATGTTAGCATGCTAACATTTGTTTAATAGCACAGCTGAGGCTAATGGAAATGTATTTTTTTGTAGGTATTTTCTCATGATCCGCAGTACTGGACAAATTTAAATTTTGACCGATTTTCATTATGGAGATATAAAGTTAAGTGGCCACCAAAGTTTGTAAAACTCATCCTGAGGAGGAACTGGATGTCTCTACTAAATTTCATGGTAATCCTTCCAATAGTTGTTGAGACATTCTACGCAAATTTTGAATAAAATGGCATGGTGGCACCTGAGGGAAAATCACGGCCCGCTAAAGTAATACAGATTCATTCTTTGGGCATATCTGTACATAGTTTGTGTCAGTGCATCTAGTTGAGGGTGATATATTTCACAGCATAAGGGAAAATTTGTAACTGCTGTTGGTGCTAAATGAAATATCAGGTGATCACCACAGTCATGGGATTCATCCTGTGGGTATATGAACAGACAGACAACTAAATCTGGAAATAAGATGGAATAAAAGAAGCTTCATGGCTAGATACCACAGGAGGTAAGGAAGGAAAACATTTTCTTATACTTTGGATGTACAGAATCTTGATATAGACAATATAGTTTGACTTCATCTATTAATATCACATTAATTATGTTGTTTAATGTGCACGTCCATCTGAAACTGAAACTACGCCTGTCACACTGGACACAAGTCTGCTGTCCACATTCAGCTATTGTGTAATGAGATGTATTAAGCACAGTATGATGTTTGAAGCCCAGATGATGGCTATTCTCCCGTATAGCATGTTTCCTGAGGAGAAGGAAAGAGTAAAATGCAAAAAGAATAAAGAAGGAGGAGAAGAAGGGACACCTCTCGCCTCTGAATGTGGAGACACTGTCATCCAGAATAAAATAAGCATGTAGCTGCAGATTATGTATTAATATATTAATGTATTAATATATACAGTAGCAGTTGAAACGGTGTCCAAATTTTTGACTGGTACTGTATATTAATATAGTTTTGGGAAGAAAGAAGAAGAAAAATATGTTTTCTATTTTTACAGTAAGGTTTTTAGCCTTACTGTAAAGATACTGACTGATTTTATACTGACCGTTTTAAGGGATAAAAACCTGACTCAACATTCATGAAGAGCTGCCCATGAGAATGAACATGCACATTTTCCTGCAGTGATGGACCCCAATGAACCCAAAGAGCCAAGTAGGAGCCAGTAATGCTCATGTACAATCCAAGCACTGACACTTTGCAAAGAGAGGAACATGGTAGCTTAGCATATGAGACATCTGGGCCATCATGTGTAAGAGTGCAGAGAGTGCTGATTGTACATGGGCGTCACCAGGCCACCAGTATATCCGTGCTGTGGAAGATGAGTGCATGCATGACGCAGAGAAGGAGAGGCGGGTCCGTCCTGGGAGCCCAGCAGAGAGGAAACCATGCTGACTTACGCTTTCTGTGTCCTTCAAACATTTCATAGGCTGTGTAAAACATCTGAGTCTGTGAGGCCTCTGGAGGTGTGGGAGGAAGGGGGGAGGGGGACGAACAGGTAAGTCAGGTTTCAGGGTAACAGCAATTTACCTCCCACCTCCCTGGAAACACATCTCCAAATGTGGGCCGCCATGGTTCAGTCCAATTCATTCCAAAAAGCAGCACACTCATTATAAACGCAAAAATCATGAACTCGAATTAAACTGGCATACACTTCATGAATTAGATAGATATGTATATCCAGATATACGTGTTCAGATATGTATATTTTTACACCTACCTGATAGATATTTATTGAGAAAAACGGAACAGTGAATTGAAGGATGATGCTTTTCTCACAATCTACAACAGCAATGCTCCAAAATGACTAAGGCCTCATTCACACTGTAGAAAATGTGGCCCAGGTCAGATTTTTTGCTCATACATGACTTTTTCATGACAGTGTGAACAGCACAAACCACATGGAATCTGATATTTTCCAACTCCAATTTGGGCCACTTCCATATGTGGTCGTAAATAAGACACAGGTCGGATTTTTGGCAATGCGACCTCAGTCTGAACCGTCTGATCAGAATTTGTGTTTTCAATCAGTGAAAATGGAGGCATCTTTGTTATTGTTCTTTTGCGTATGTGGATCAGTCCAGGGCAGTGAACTGTTCATACTAGAGTCTGATATAGGCCACATTTTAAAAGTAATGTGAATAGCTACACAAAAAAATCCGACCTGAGAGAAAAATCGGAATTGTGCATTATGGCTGGCAGTGTGAACGTAGCCTTATGCTGTGAAATCAAAATCAAGAAACACAAACACACACATACACTCAAGCAGCATGTTTACGTGAACTGTGCCGCAGCGTAGCCACACACGAAACATGCAGGTTAGTAGCAAGACGCAGCTTTAAACACTGAAACACTAGTTTCATTTCAGCTGACATACAGCTTGTGGTTATCTGGAGCTGATTGAGATAATAAGCGAACCCAATCCATGAATTAGCAAATCACTGAGATCAGTTGTTGTTATTTTAATCAATTTTCTCTTTTTTCACAAAATATTTCACAGTAAAGATAAATACATTACAATGTGACATGTGTACATTACATCTTTAAAAGGAAAGGAGTCAAATCTTTACAGAAGCACCTATGGGTAAATTTTGTTTTGCAATCAGCATTTGAGTCATAGATGAAAAATAAAAAATAAAATGCAGTCATTAATTCAAACTAAAAGGTTTAAAAAAGGGTTTTAGGTGTGACCTGTGATTGTTGAGGTGTAAGATGCTCTCGGATATATAAAAATATTTTCTTATAAAAACACTTGAAATTGCCTCAATGTAAACACACATCATACAAGGTTAAAGTATTCACACGGCCAATTCCTTTAAAAAAAAAAATTTAACCAAAAAGAGAAGCTAACATTTCTGATATATTCGATTTCATGGAAACATTTCAGGATAACATATTTCAGTCAATAAAAAAAGAAAATGTGCCAACAACATTGACAGGACGTAAATAAAAAGACCATAATATACAATAGTAAATGATTATTGACAATATTACGATTAAAAAAACATTTTTTCCCCTTGTTCTTCTGTATTTCAAGTCAGAGCTTGTATATTTCATCAAATAAAACGATAAGAATTGATACTGCCGACACTAAAGGAATGGAAGAATGATATTGCAGTATGACGGCATGTTTGGAAAGCGAATTCGGCCACAGATTTAACCAACTGCATGGCCGATAGCACCATTTTGTTCATTGACATTCACCATCAGAATGATCAGAGTTACACAGCAAACAGCAAGTTCAGGAACGAATACTGAATGGAGTGGAACAACACAAAAAAATAATTGGGGTAGTTGTGTTCTTTTTACTTGTCCTCTCTTCCTGATAGACTGTAGTCCTCTTTGAACGTCAGTCGCAGAGTCATTAAACTCCAATGGTGGCATCCACATCCCCCCCTCATCATTATACGCTACAGCTCAGGCAGGAAGGGGCCAAAGGAACCCAAAGTTAAAGACACCAGCACCCGCTTGTGAAAACACGAACAGCAGAAACCCACGACTTCCCCCAGTGATCGAGAAGCAAACAAACCGCCACCGATTAATTTAACCCAGGTGAAAAAAACAAACAAGAGGGAATAAACAAAATCTGCAGTAGCTTCAGTAGAGCGTTGGCGTTACCCATAAATCACTCGTGTGGACTTGGTGAAGTGGAAGTGTATGTTAATTCTAAAACTGCAACCTTGACCCCGATGTGTCATCTGGAAGATCTGCACCCTACAGTTTTAGTTTTAACCAAACCCACAAGCTGTATTTCTTCATATAGTCCAGAAAAACACACAGATCAGAGACATACAACACAGACTTTAAAAAGGCAGAGGGAAGAGCTGAGGAGGCAGTATGATAGTGAGACATGGCTTATATGTATCTGGAAGCAGAGGGCACAAGCATGGGAGTTAGAAATGCAAGCTTATTATGCTGTTAACCCAGAGTGTTTACAGTGCATGATGGGAGATGCAGCGCGACAGGGAAGCATGCACCACTGCAAGCTGGAAGGGGACCACAGAGGGCCGGAGCTGGTGAGGCTGCAGGGGGGTGATGGGTAATGGAATGCGGTGCCGAGGATCACGAACCTGGCACGTAGAGGATGGCGTTGCCCTCGTCCATGGCAAACATGTTGGAGCCTGTGCAAATGTAGATGCCTGCATCTTCGGGCTGGACATTCTGAATAGTCAGGATGCCGTTGAAGTCCATGGCCCGGTTTGGCAGCTTACCGTTACCCATCCGGGTCCACACCAGAGTGTAGGCTGGTGACTGTGGCGGAGGACCAGATAGGGACACGCAAATCAGAAGATGCAAGCAATCAAATGGAAGAACAATGCTCATGTTGGTAGAGTGCATACAAAATATCTGGTTGCAGCATTGTACATACTATAATACATACAGTTGAATGGAATGTGCCACCTGAACACTTGTTGAACAAGTATTGATAATCGTCGTCTTCCTCTAGAAAATGTCCACACTGATTGTGACATGTTTGAATTGATGTGATGAAGAAAAACCGTCATTGCTGAGCTGACTGAAGTTTATTCATTTGTTTAAAAAAAAACTTTTTCTGTGAATGATTCTCTTGTGGAGTGGCATGGTGGCGCAGTGGGTGGCGCTGTTGCCTCACAACAAGAAAGTCCTGGGTTCAAATCCACCTGAGGACCTGGGACTTTTCTGTGTGGAGTTTACATGTTCTCCCCGTGTCTGCATGGGTTCCCTCCGGGTTCTCCGGTTTCCTCCCACCACCAAAAACATGCAATATAGGTGAATTGATAACTAAATTGAACGTAGGTGTGAATGTGAGTGTGAATGGTTGTTTGTCTTTCTGTGTGGCCATGTCATGAACTGGCGACTAGTCAAGGGTGAACCCCGCCTCCCACCCAAACTCAGCAGGGATAGGCTCCAGCCCCCCCGCAACCCTACACAGGATAAGTGGTTACAGAAAATGAATAAATGAAAGGGTTCTCTTGTGATTGGAAACATTAATCTGACACTTATTTATCAGGTTGTTCTGTAAATAGTTTTCTGATAAATATTAAATATAACAACATCTGATTATATCTATTCAAGCTTAAATGAATGACTTTGGTTTAACGACACCCAGTTCCTCTTAAAGCACGATGGAGAAACGTTTCGAATAAAGATCTCTGACTTGGTTGAACAGATACAGACAGAGATCACGGTATATTCGCTCATCCCTACCAGCCCACTAGCTACACTATATGGACAAAAGTATTCGGACACCTGGCCCTTACACCTACAGGACCTTTTATGACACCCCCTTCTAAATTCATTGGCATTTATATGGAGTTGGTCCCCCTCCCTTTCTGGAAAGGCTTTCTACAAGATTTTAGAGTGTGTCATGGGAATGTTTGACCATTTATCCAGAAGAGCATTTGTGAGGTCAGGCAATGATGTTGGGCGAGAAGGCCTGACTCACACACAATCTCCGTTCCAGTTCATCCCAAAGGTTTTCGATGGGGTTGAGGTCAGGGCTCTGTGCAGGCCAGTTAAGTTCTTCCACACCAAACTCACCAAACCATGTCTTTATGGAACTTGCTTTGTGCACTGGGGCAAAGTCATGCTGGAACAGAAAAGGGTCTTCCCCAAACTGGTCCCACAAAGTTGGAAACATAGAATTGTCAATAATGTCTTGGTATGCTGAAGCATTAAGATTTCCCTTCACTGGAACTAAGGAACCTAGCCCAACCCCTGAAAAACAACCCCAAACCATTATCCCTCCTCCATATTAAGAGGTGTGTCCAAATACTTTTGTATATATTAAGTGTATTTCCACTGTATCCAGTCTCTAACCAGTTGCCGGACCCAGTTTCAGACCTAACTGATGGACGTGAGAGTGGTATCAATCTTTTTGTCTAAGAAAGTGAATACGAGGTTGTTGTTGTTTTTCCAAAAATGAGCTATTCCTATAAATGTACAAATATTTCTTCTTAAAAGATTATAAAGTAAAATAACTATGACCATCATCCAGTGTTACCTTGCTCTTTGCAGTACAGATGAAGCTGACAGTAGAGCCCACCCTGACAGTCTGAGCTTTGGGCTCCTCAACTGTCACCTCAATGGGTTTTGATGGGACATCTGGTGAAACGAGAGATAGAGAGATAGTTAGTATATACTGAATTCAAACTGATTAACACTTATGAAAGCGCTTCTAAAGTGACAGTTTTTATACTGGGATAACACCAGTAAAACAACTTTGGGCTTTTTTCTTCATCGATGAAGATTGATGTGGAATGTAAATGTGAAAGTGATAAACTGCAGATAAACATTTTAAGTCCTGTTATGCATAGTTTTACTCCATCACCTTCAAAATCCAAATATGAACCACATCACAATCAGCTTAATTTACAGTATGTAATCTGTGCATTAGTAAATTACAGTGTGGAATGACAGAGCTTGTCTATTTAATGTGCTACATCAGGGGAAAAAACACTATTTGCTAATGAAGCAGTGAGACCATACACACTTGTGACAACAATTTCAGCGTGACTCCTGTTGGTGCTGCGCTGGTCTCTGCAGGTGCAAATGTAGACGCCGGCATCACTTGGCTGGACGTTGGGGAAGTACAGCTCTGCTCCTGCATGCACAGGTGAGCAACAGATGTCAGATTCACACATAACACATGGATTTCAAACAAAAAAACATATTGAAAAGTGCGTGATTTACCTTGTCTGCGTCTGTCAGCACTGCTGGAGATGGGTCGGCCATCCTCTCTGGACCAGTAGAAATAGTGTGGAGGACTGCCGGACACCTGACAACGGAGGGTGACAGAGCCACCCTTGGATGTCAGGACCCTCTCTGGATAAACCTTCACCACCAGGGAGGCTGCAGCTGCAAAGTGCAAAGGTCATAATGCTAGCCTAGCTCTGTCCAAAGCTAACAAACTCTGACAACCGGCACCTCTAATTCTGACTATGAATGAAAGACTCTGAAGTTGCTGCATCTCTGGATTTACTGCATTGTTATTTAGCTGGATGTGAGCTGAAGCAGATATGTTTGTGTTTTCTGCCTTCAATAATTCTCATTTAAACTTCTCTCCTGCTTGATTTTATTTTGCAGGATTATGTGTCAATTCAAACTTAATTAACCAAACCAGGAAAACTCAGTTAGTGCAACTGATCTAAAAATTTTGAAGTTAAATTGTCTTGCAGGATTTCAGCCCCCTCTGTGACCCCTCTGTAACCTCCTCTCTTTTTTAACAGCTTTGTGCTGCAGTATAGATTGAAAATAAGCAACAATTTTATTTTATTTTATCTATTTTCTCTTAGCATGAGCACAATCTTGACATTTTGCATATTTTCTATCATGCACATGGGCATTGTTCATTCACATTTCTACTTGTGCCTAAAGGCAGTCTTTGACAAGTCATATGTTTCAGTATGCTAGGCATTTTTAAGATGTTTTCAAGCCTCCGTCTAATGTTTTTTTCCTTGACATCCAGGCTAGATTATATTACATTTTATAAATACTGCTCTTGTGTTTCTTACCTTCTTTGTCAGTTTGTGTGTTTTACTCTGTTATACCCTGCCTAGCTCTGCCTTACCCTGTTTTGTCCTGTTTTGCCCTGTGTCAGCCTCCGTGATTTCTTGCATTTCTCCTCTTACAGAGTTTTTCTCCCTAAGTTTTTCTCGGTTTTTTAACATTGGATTTTGGATTTGTCTTGGATTTTCTGGTTTTGGACTTTGAGTTATATTGTCTCCTTTTTGACTGTTTCCTGTTTGAGTTTGCTTTTTTGTTATTAAATCACTGGACTGCATTTCCCTGTCTGTGTCTGCATTGGGCCCTTTTTCTAACTGAAACATGACAAGAAGCTTGTTCTCTCTGACACAAGCCTGGAGATCTACCAGATTGAAACGTTGTTTGTGTTGTAAGAGAAATTAAAGATTATTTGCAGACCTCTCTATTTTTTGCACTCTTGTCATTACAGCTGGATGTGCGTGCTCTAGTCCACTCTTCTCATGGAAAACTTACCATCATATGGACGACACTTTTGTCTCTCCTGAGGGTTGCCAACATATCCAGGAGCACAACTGGTAATGGTTTAAAAGAGACAAAGAAACACGACTTAATCAGAATCCTATTTTTTACATTGTTTTATCCAGAATGAATTTATTTTGAATGGAATTGTCTTTATGGCTCATGTAAACTAAAGAACATTTCAGTTGTACCAGTAAAGGCCCATTTAAGGCCCATTTGTGCTCCCTCTATGTACATGAATGGATGCGTCCCTCCGTAAATGTCGACTCGTACATGCTTCCATATGTCCTCTACGACGTCATCAATACAACTGCTGTGGGGCAGTGAAGTTTCAAAAGTTTCGACAACAACAAATATGGCGACGGTCGTAGTAGGATGTGATAATGTATCTAATAAATACAAAGCGGCAAAAGCAGGGGAAATGATGTACTTTCTGGTGGTCTGTGAGGCCATTAGGTACATTGAGACATGAGTTTTTACACTATCGCTTCACTTTTTTCTTGTTTCCGTACACATTTGTCATGCCTTTCTTGAATTGTAGCTGCACTGCCCTCAACTATCTCTGGTGGTATTGCTCCGTTTTGTCAGTCTCGTTTGTGTCCGTAAGCTCTCCAAAAAAGTATCCGATTATGTATGGAATGAACGCAGAAGACATACGGAAGGCTCTGTCCATCTCCGTATCAGTCTTTAACATAGAGCATAAATGGGTCTTAAGTTCAATTTCTCAAAATGAATCCCTTTCAGTAACAGTTTTTACCCTCATTAAGAGAACATGTTGCGTTATCTTACCGTTCACAATACTGGCCAGTGTATCCAGGCTGACAGGCAGTACACTGGTAGCCTCCATTTCCAAGGCTCTCACAGGTGGGGGAGAACCTGTCACAAGAGGTCCACACACAGATTTTTTGTTTTAAAGCAGAAACAACTGAACCTAACATGCAATTTAGTGTCACACTCATCTTATGATGTGAATTGAGAGGAAAAAATAAACCCAAGGCAATTTCATGCATTTCGGCAATTTCCAAGACCAAGCCATGAATATTCTGAAGCATGGAAAAGGATTGAAAATATGACTTATTAGAAAAAATAAGTGGATTTGCACTGCAACTCCTTGGAACTGTCTCATTTTAATGACAGATTTCTTCACTATTTCTTCAACATATTGCAGCTTTTTACAAGCAAAAAATCCCGACTTGTTAAAATGACGCAAGCGGGGATACAAAAACAGATGATTTAAGCAGGAATGTGAAAACAATATTTCGTGTTAGAAACGGATAAATTGTGGCAATAAATTAAACTGCAGATTTTACAAGGCAGTAAAAAAACAAAACAAAACAAGAGCGAGGGAGCCAAACACGAGGCATCTTGAGCTATAAATGGATGTGGAATGTGAGTTCTTAGTATCCATGCCAGGACTCACTGGTTGTCTGGGTCAGTGTGGGGGCAGGCGCAGGGCTGGCAGTCCTCTGGAGTGCCAACAGTGGGGTCGCCAAAGAAGCCAGGAGCGCACTGCTCACAGAGCTCCCCCTGAGTGTTGTGCAGGCAGCTCTGGAGGGAGAAAAATGGATGGTGTTTATCGTGTCCATCTCATCTGGATGTTTTAACGTAGCCACAACAAGGCCAATGCCAGTCTACTGCTTCATACCGTGCAGATGCCAGTCTCAGGGTGGCAGGAGTCAGAGTGTCCATTGCATTCACAGAGCTCACAGTGGCCAAGGTATAAACCTCCTCCTGTGCGAGTATATCCTGGTGCACAGTCCTTTAAGAGACATTTTGATTTAGACAGTAATACACCAGCTTTTTTATGCATTCCTTCCAGTGGAATCAACAACTGGTAAGAATAAAAGAAGAATCAAAACCTGGCAAGAGAGTCCCTGGTATCCAGGTGGACAGCGGCACTGCTCGACCTCGAGGGCCTGCGCCAAGCCGCTGTAGTTCGGCACCGCTACTTCCATGCTGATATCAAAGATGCTGGAGGACCGCATCTCAGTGGAGTAGGACGCTCGAATCAGGATATCATCCAGATCGGCCAAAACCATCATCAGGTGCTCTCGGGTGGCGGGCATGCCATCAGGACGACGCCAGTGTTCCTGAGAAACAAAATGAAAGCTTATTGTGGAATTTAGTTCATTCTAATTATGGAAGGAATATCGCTTCATCTTCGATCTATAACAATAAATAATCATTTATTTATTCCTGCAGGAAAATCTTGTTCTGCTCATCCTTCTACAGGAATGTAAGAAACTAGAGACCAGTGACGGCACACTTTAAGAGGCTATGTGCTTTTAGGATGTTCTGTTGAGTCACTCACCTCTCTGAAGACAACCTCAAACTGCTCAGTCTCTCTGCCGCCCTGCAGCCTCCTCGGCCAGGGCTTAACAGCTACCAGAGTGATGTCGTTACCCTGCAGGAACACTGACCAGTGAGTAAATGCTACAAATGCTTGCACCCATGGGAGAAAACAGTGAAGCAGCATGAGGGCATACTCACAATAATCTGGATGTCGGCATCATCAAGTACTGTTCCCCTTGGACCAGCCACATAAGAGATTGAGTATTTAAGCTTCCCACCGTACGAACCCACCTAAACATGGTTAGTAAGGGAGAAGCTTTAGATGTTTTGCCAGATCAAACAGTGCTGCAAACATTAATACCAGAAATTCTACTTTGAGGAACGTGTGTAGCTGAAACTAATCCACTAGAGGGACGTGAAGCAGCACAACAATGATGTGAAAACAGTTTCATAATGTCTTCTGTGACTCTGGAGGAAGTTTTCTGAAGTCTGACAAAACCCTGATGCTGTCATAGTGGCGTCATCAGGGTGATCTGATCTTGCATTAAAGCAGAATTTAAAATTAAACTGTCAATGCCAAACAGGTGGTTGGGTTTGTAAGAAGGTGACATTTAGAATGCAAAATCAAATATGCTATCCAGCTGCATTATGGGAAATGTAGGAGCTTGACCCATGCTAAAGACTAAAGTCATGATATTTTAGCCTTTGCTGCTTCAATTTTGACATTTCTTTCTAAGTTGCTCTCTTTTGAGTCTACCAAAGTATAAAGAAGTACAATATGGAATTAAAGTTGCAAGCAGCGTTGAATGGACCCTCGCACCCGTCGGGGCGTGTGCCCGTCAAGGCATGTACCCATTGGGCCGGCACTCGTCTAACATGTGATGGAAATCCACAAGTCTTACAGGTTAGATATTCAGATCTATATGTAGATTTGTTTACCATTACAATTTTTTTCTCACCACAAGTATTATCTTGCAGAAACTTATGTCCAAAGCTAGGAATGCTAAATTATGTGGTAGGACTTGTGCATAGCCTACTATATAAAACATAATACATGCATGTAACAGAGGATGAATGGGAGTGTTTTCAATAGGAGACGACATTTTTATTGTTTGAATGCTCTGTCTAAAGAGAAAATGGACAGGTTTGGTGCATCATGTGGTAGATGAACACAGCTGGGCCTTGGGAGCCTGTGAGCATGGTCCACTGGAGGAGGAGAAGAGGGACAAAGAGTGGTTGACACCAGGCTCATCTGCACATATGGCAGTCCAGCGACTTCTGTTTGAGACTTCACAACTCATTCCCATATTTTGCTAACTTTAGGCAATTGCATTATCAGGGGGTCAATTATATTTTTTTCCTTGCACAATTATGCATCCCCCATCATCATCATTTATATTGATATAATTTTGTCTTATTTTAGAACTACATCACAGTTGGAAATCTTCCACAATCATCTGCTGATGTATGCTTCAAAGCAGTTTTCATATGGGTAAGGATTTACTATATAGTGTTTGTTTCATTCATAAACAATTTCCTGATGAGTTTCAGTTTGAACTAAGAAAGGGTAAAACACTTCCTCAGGTGGATTTGTTATTTTTCCCTTCATTGAATTCAAATTGTGCACTTACAGAGGAGGTGAAACCACTCCAAAAACAAGACAGAGTAAATCTACATAAACAAACTAAAAACCAGACCATTTCATTCCCCCCACCCCACCCCCATTATGGCTGCTAGTGCATAGAAAGATAGCCAGACAAGCAGACATTTACTCAGACACCCCGCCAGACAGACAGACAGACACATAGACAGACAGTCAGACAAATATATTCCATGGAATTACAATTATATATAAACAGGTCTGGATGTACAACATGAATGAGCATTGCTATATGTGTATAACTACTAAAAGAGGGGGGAAAAAACAAAACAATGATGAAGACATATGTAAACAAGCACCTCGGCGCCCGTCGGGGCCTGTGACTGTTGGGGCGTCTATTTCATACATGTAGGTTAAACACAGACTCGGCGATGCTTATTTGTGGTTTTCCAGGTGGCGCTGTGGAGCCAATTTGCCACAACCGATCCTGTAAACCATATGAGATCGTAAGTACTACTATCTTTGACGAGTGTGTCAATTTTGATGAGCATCTGAGCTTCCCTGGCCTCTCAACACCAACATCCTGTTTGATGGCGAACATCAACTGTCACGCCGCCGCCATGGGACCCAAATCATCAAGGCCTTATGGCTTTACTGACCAAATTTGAGGTCATTGTGGTGAACGGCCTGATAGCAGCACATCAAATTCTGAAGTACATTACTTCCTGTTGGTATTAGGTGGCGCTGTGACTATTACCAAATTTAACTGTATAGATGTGTTCAGGGTGGGACTCATATCAAACGTGTAAAGTTTGGGGCAGATTGGACCATGGACAACAGAGTTATAACCATTTCCTGCTTCACAGCGAAACATTAATATTAGCCGAACAGCTACACCTACATCTTTGCACGAAAACCCACCAGCTTCAGAATCCTGCATTACAAACTTATTATAGCTGTTCTCACTGAGTAGTAGTGTATCAAAATGTAAAATATGTAATTTCCTGTTGCCAGTAGGTGGCGCTATGACTATAGCTAAATCTTGTCATGTTGTTGTCTTTAGGGCAGGGCTCTTAATCAGCATGTGAAGTTTTGTACAGATTGGACCTTAGACAATGGAGTTATGACAACTTTCTCTTTCATGGCGAGACATCAAAATTTGACGCCAGGCCACGCCCACATTGTTCAACGACAATTCAGGATTTGAGCAACTTTTCATTCTCATGGGGTTTAGACAGTACTGACCAAATTTGAAATCGATTGGGTAAAATCTCTAGAAGGAGTTCGTTAAAATACAAAGTGTGTGATTTTCAAAAAATGGCAAGAAATGGCCACAAAAATCAAAATGGCCGACTTCCTGTTTGTTTGCAGGCATTGCTCCAAGAATCTTTTTTGTCAGTCTCCGACAGTTACATATGTGTACTGAGTTTCATACATCTATGTTAAACTGGAGGCAGGGGCTGCACTTTAGGGGGAAGGCCCATTTCCAATCACCATATCACACTTAAATTTCACACCGGACTAATTTTTCTGCGAACTTTCATGAGTTTTTGAGTATGGGCAAGTCCCTAAAAATGCAATTAATTTCGGAGAATAATAATAATAAAAAAAACTCCTTGCAGAACAAAAGGGTCCTCGCACGCTCCTCCGTGCTCGGGCCCTAATTATACATTACTCAGAGCGCCAACCTTCACCAATGCAGTTTCCCCATTGTATCATTGCATCTAAAAGATTTAAGTCTCAAAATATGACTCCTTGACCATGTGAAAAACTAGAAACCCCAGTCTGAATAAAATTGGTATTGGTAGTTTATTAGTTTGGTAGTCATTCAAGAAAAATAATACTTCATTAATGGCAGTTTTCTTTCAGGATCTATCTCCAAAATTTGATGAATTCTTCCATGCATCACTCTTCCACCCAGTTGCATGGAAAGTTTATGTGTAATTGACAAAAAAAATCTCTCAATGTTCAGAAAAGTCGAGAACAGTCCTGACTCTGCCCCTTGATTCAGATCCATTACAAAATTATTTTTGTAAAAGAGTTGTTTTTTTTCGGCATTCTTACAAGTTTAATGAAAATCTCTGCAGTGTTTTTTTTTTGTAATCCTGCAAACAGACAGACAAAACAATGGTGATGAAATCATTATCTCCTTCATGGAGGTAATCACTGCAGAAACCCTTTGATGGCACAGAAAATAGTTCTGTATTTTGAAGCCTTCTTAAATTTAATGTTAAATCAACGACGACAAAGCAGGAAAAAGCCAAGAGTAGGAATGCAACTCAATTATTTTCATTATTGATTAATCTGATGATTATTTTCAAGATTAACCAATATACTGTTTAGTCTCTGTGTGTGACACTGTGACCCTGAAGTGATGCATTCAAATTGTCTCTTTTGTCCAGCCAACAGTCAGAAACAAAGACTTTTCATTCATCATCATAAATGATGAAGAAAACCTGCAAATCCTTGCATTTAAGACACTGGAACCAGCAAATGTTGACATTATTTCTTAAAAAATGACTGAATTGATGACTGGATATGAAAAAGCTGAGTATATATGCAATTTCCAATTGCATATAACAGATGGAGTTTGTGGGGATGATGAACAAAAACACTTCAGTTACATGGAACAAGCATCTCTTGCAGAGGAGGAATGTTGAAAAGTAAGTCAAGAGGACACTTGGAGGAAGGACTTGGACCAACTCAAAAGGGAGTGTGGTGCTGGGTAGACTGGATAGAATGAGGGCGGAGGGGTGGAGGGGAGGATACTAAAGGTGCTGTACTTTCTGCAACCTCCTGGGGTTGACCAGAGGTCAGGAGGGGAGGGGTCAGAGGTCACCCCAAAATGTTCAGTTACCTTATCCCCTGTGAGCTGCGCTGGGAGCTGCCAGTAGAGCAGATCATCCTGGTGCAAGCTGAAACCTTTGTAGACCAGAGCATACTGAGAGGCAGAGGAGGAAGGAGAGGCATAAGAACATGTGCCACAGCTGGAGAGAGGCAGCGAGAGCAAATCCTAAGCAGGCAGAGAAGCAGCACAAGCAGATAAGCATGCTGAAAAGAATGTATGGCATACAGCTAAGCACTTTTGACTATATGTCCTCTGGTAGGAGTCCTATTAAAGGCTCCATTGACAGTTTAGAAGTCACACTGTGCCTTGTCTGACAACTGAATCAACAGCTTCCACAGCAAATAATGACAAAATGACAGCATCAGTAGGAGGCTGCTTTAAACCAGACAAGAGCATAATGACAGACCACAGTAAAACCAATGGGTCTCTCAAGTCGACAATTACAGTGACAGCACAGCGTGGGAGCTTTTCGCTTAACAATGGAAAACACCACCCAGTCAACCTTTCCAACAGTGTGATTTATCCCTTCTTTGAGATATATAAAGTACATTATATTCTACATGACATCAGCAGATCCTAATCTTAATCTGTTTGGTGCTATTACAAGTCTCTGAACTACACATTAACTGCCCAGGACAAACTGAGGACAGCTGGTTGTTAATTAACGTTTAAAGCTTTACTATCAAAGACAGCGTGACAGTTTCCTTTGAGTATGTGCCAAAAGGTGAGACACAAAGTGAGCCATTGAGTCAGTTCTTGCTGCTATACACAAGCTGCACAGCTTTAAAATTAAAGCACTTTTAACTTACTAGATTAAATCATCACATCTAAATTATTAGTCTCAATACAACTGCAAAAAATAGAGTTTATAGAAGTTATTTATACCAACTGCAATCACTGTATATTGTCACTTGGTTTATCAGATGTTCGTATTACCTTTGTATGATCTGATCATGATCATTTCATTCTTGCTAAATTCCATGCCAGGTGACAACAACAACAACAGCAACAACAAAAATAAGGATGCAATTGTTCCATTTCAGATATCAAATGTTTTTTTGTTTTCTATGAGTGATTGTGTGCATGAAACTGTAGGTTACTCTGTAACCGTTATTCTCTGAGTGAAGAGTGAAGTGCTCTCTATCAGTATGATAGAGAACACCGGATTATGTTCAGTCAGGCACCTTTCGAGGATTAGCTTTGGATTCATGCACATTCCTAACCTTGAAAACAAACTGGTTAAAATCAAACATCCAATCTTTCAAGCCTTTGTACAAACCCCGTTAGAAGCACTAGAAGAAGTCTTGCTCAGTGTGTTCTTGCTCTGTTGATAAGGGCCGGACCCCAAAGAAAAGTACAGGAAGTCACGATTAAGTTACAAATATTACAAAAAAAAAAACAACCAAAAGGGGTCGTAAACCTCTTGCCATTTGTGACTGAGAGTACCTGCAGACGAGGAGCGTGGCCTGGGGAATAGGGTTGGGGTCTGGTTGGTCTAACTGAAGAGGAGATACCAGACGGAGGAGAAGGAGGGCTCGGGTTATGCAAAGACCATCGAGAGGAGGAAGAGGAAGTTGGGCCCCGGGCAGATGAAGAGGAAGAAGAAGATGAAGAGAAAGAGGAGGATGATTTAGAGTAGGTGGGGAAGAATGGAGGGGAACCAGATCGTCCATTGGAGAAGTTAGAAAGAAGTGCCCAGACCTCATCATCCAGCTGTCTGATATTACCCTGGAGAAGCGGAAAAGTGGGGTACCGGAAAGGCATAAGATGCACAACCATGGTAACAGTCAAATTGACAGAGGCGGGGTAGAATTTAGTTCTTCTACGATGTGATGTCCATGCTGAGACATGCTTTTTAATGTATGATGCTTGGATGGGCTGTGCCACAATGCTCTGGTAAAGTGTGCTCACTCCATACAGTCAGATCACACAGATAAAAAACAAAGCAACAACTTATGACACTATAGAAACTTTCCCGATACTTTTCATACCAACTGTGATTCACACACATGCAAACAGTCTGACAACATGCTCCTGCTCAACCTTCGTCAAACTGAGATGATTCTCCATGCTGCTACAACTACGAACCGAATGGACTTATCCACATAAATGTCCACAAACTCTCAGCGTGTTAGCGTACAATGACAAAAACACTCTGCATCGAGCCCCCTCATTAGCCATGTGAGTGTTGCCTTCACTAGAACAATCTATGGTTAGGTTCACACTAAATACCTGGCTAGCTCTTTTGGATTTGTGGGTGTCTTTAGGTTCAGAAGCCATTAGGTTCCAAATGGAAGCATCTTCCCTTAGCTGCTCCTCTGTGAAGCGTGAGTCGCTCTATTGGCATGGAGAAAGCAAGCTCTTTGATAACTTTCCTTATCACTGAGCTGATGGTATTTGGGAGTGTTATGGCAGCGGTATTCAAGCAAAGATAAACTGTGTGAAGCTCTTTAATGGACCATTAATGATTGATCAATTTACATGGCTCAAGCCATGTGGAGCAAAAGGCGATTTCTGTCTGGAATATGCACAGTGATTCAAGCGGTCAAATCTAAACGTTTAGTGTCCACCTTCAGCAGTAAACTGCTGTAAAATACCATGCTTTACTAGAACCACAAAACATTATGTCTATCTATAATGTATACATATGCACCACATAAAAAATACAATGTATAGCATCCAGTATATCACACAAAGCTACATCAAGTGTTATTTCGAGCATGACAGACAACCCCGTCACAACATTGCAGTTGCTGATTGGCATTACTGTACCTGCTCTGCTCGTTTCATGCGAGCCAAAAAAGAGTCTTTCTATAGAGAATGGAAGGAAAACATAAGAAATGGGCAGCTATTTAATGAAAATGATCACTGGTGACCATTATTTTAACCCCATGAACACACAGATTTAACAAGAAGAAACAAAACTTTTCAGGCCGAGGCGAAGAAAATGGAAAACAAATATCTGCTTGAAAAGAAGTTTGCTTGAAGAGAAAGATAGTTGAGGACTGAAGTCAGACAAAGAAAGCAACAGAATGAGAGTGGTCTACAAGTTTCTGATGAGTGATGCTCAATATCTGCATCATTAATTTCATTTCAGGGTCTTCATTGAGCTACTTCCACTGACTTGGTCGCAGTGTGTGCTTTTTGATACTAACCTTGTCTCCCTGGTAGACCCCGGGAAGCTGCCAGTAATGAGGCTCCTGTCCCAGGTAGTCAAAGTTGCTGTAGGACAGCTGAGTTCCTTCAGTGGAAACCTCCACAGTGAAACCCGTGGAGATGCGGTTGGTGCGTTGTCTGTTTACCAGAGCGAATCCCTGGAAGTTCCCTGGAGAAAAGACTGAGGACACCTGTAGGAGCACATTTGGAATTAATAAAGCTACAGTAGAAGAGGATAAATTGATTGTGATTGGAAACATAGCTCAATTTGCTGGCTGCAAAACATTTTTAGCACAAAAGAGGCAAACTGAGTGGAAGCTGACCGAATAGTCTAAATAAACTTCAAAAGACTTCAGTCAGTAACCAGGATAAACTAATCCTGACCAAAACAAATTAATCCTGACCACAATAAACTCCCCCTGACCAAGATAAACTAATCCTGATGAGGATAAACTAATCCTGACCAGAATAAACTAATCCTGACCAGGATAAATTAATCCTGACCAGGATAAACGAATCCTGACCAGAATAAACTCCTCCTGACCAGGATAAACTAATCCTATAGGATAAACTAATCCTGACCAAGATAAACTAATCCTGACCAAGATAAACTAATCCTGACCAGAATAACCTAATCCTGACCAGAATAAACTAATCCAGACCAGGATAAACTAATCCTAACCAGGATAAACTAATCCTAACCAGGATAAACTAAACTACAAAGCATTTTAACTTAATCCTAAGGGTCTAAAATGAAGGCAACTGGACTTCATTTTTTTTTTTTTTTTTTATACGTTTCACCTCCAAGAGGCTTCTCTTGGACAAGAGGTGAAACCAATCTACACACACATCTTTAACTCAATTTACAAACTCAAAAACCAACATTTGATTCAGTTGTTTGGATGTTTTAATTTCTTTCAAATAATGATTAAATCTCTAACCATTGCACTGTAGCTGTGTCATTGTATCATGTACCACTTGAAGATCTTACCACGTCTCTGTAATAGGCGGAGCTGGAGCACTGCTGAGTGACTCCCATACAGAAACAGGACAGGCAGCCATCTTTGTTTTCCGGGCTGAGATGGAAGGTTCCAGACTTACAGCTGGAACAAGATGGGCCTTCGACGTTCATCTACAACACAGCATCAAAGAAATTAAACACAAGGCACTCAATCAGTTCAAGTCGGCCATATTCAAGTTTCTCTATTTGATCACCTTGCAGCGGCACACACCACCAGCATTGCAGCCTTCACTTCCTCTTTGGTCACAGTTATAGCAGTTACCTGTAATAGGGCAGTAGAGGATAGTCTTAACATGAAGGGAATCTTTGCTTTGTTAAGATGATAGAACAATATCTGTCATGCTCTTGAATCAAAATACAGCATGTACCATTGACTTCATTGTTGCCAACACTACATCTCTGTCCAAGCAGTGGGTTGCCAGTATATCCTGCAGCACATCTGAAATAAAAATAGACAAGATGTTTAAGTAAATGTTTCCAGTCAAGGAGGATACAAGTTTTAGCCCAAAGCACAATGAGCCAGGAAGCTGGGAAGTCTGCAAGAGGTGATACATTTGATGAATTGTGACTTTTTGTAACTCTTCTTGACCCAAGACGGAGGTCAGCCATAAAACAAAGGACTGAGTCATCCAGACAAGGAACATACAGACAATTCTGTTACTTCATCTAGTAAGTACACACACATACACTAAGCACTAGCCTTTCATTCACATGACCTAATAACTGCAGACACCCAGCTTTTGCTTTAAATATAAACAGTTTCCCAGAGAAAAAATAAAATATTGATTGTGCTGGAGATGGATGAAGAAGCATAGCCCAAACAACATGTCTCAGATGTTGATTCCATCTCTCATATGAGTGTCATACAGCTGAAACTGAGGAACACATTTGCACAGGAACAGACACATTAACATGTAAGAGAATCAGAAAAAATCACCATAAAATAAAAGCTTCACAAATGAATAATTGATATGAGAAAAAAGCAGATATAGATGCTAAGCAGCTAAAGAGGAATGTTATTTCTGATATTGCGACACAGCAAAGCAATAAGCCTTCAACCCAAGCAAATAACGCCACTGCCACCAGCACAAAGGCAAGTTGCCCTAGGGGCAGCTGTCATCAGTCTTACCTCACCTGTCCTCTGGCAGATCCGCAGGTCATCAGCCAACAAGAGGACTTCCATGCTATACATGTGTTTTGGGAAACCATTTTCTAACTAACTCCAGAGATGTACAGTACAGTAGTCTCTAAAGTATGGTTAACTTCTTCCAACCACTCTTGTTTTACAGATTTAAAGAAGAATGATTCTCATTACATAAGCAAATAGAAAATACATCAAAATAGATATGACCAGGTGAAAAAGAAAAAAACATTTGATAACTAAAGGCTATTAAGAAATTAAATGAACAGCTTATGGTCTCATCATATTAAGATTTAACTAAACAATCTCACTAACAACGTAAACTTTTCTAATATGTAATAATATGATCTTGAAAACTGCGTCTTTGAATTCCTAATATTTCTCTAAATGCAAAAAGATATGACAGTTCTTCAGTGATGCACCAAAACATGGCCACACTAGTGGAAAGGTAAGCCTCTGGTGATTTAGTCTTACAACTACTGGCCATGAAACTGACTATGGATATTCGTGGTTCCCAGATGATGAATCATTTATTTTCAGTTCCATTTGACCTTTCTTTTAGTGCCAAAATTTAACCAAAAATATTAACTATGACATATGCAATGTAAAAATTTGATGTATCATTTGTAGTAAAATGTCATGCTCCATATAGGATGATCCCCTTTCACTCACCGTGAGTTTTCTGATTGGTGTTAAACACATCCCAAATAATATAGATTTGATACGGTAAATGGGACTTTAAGAGACAAACTTTGCACAAAAGATTTTTTTTTTTAAAAGGCTGGATATCATTTACATCAACAGTACATATGATTGGTCCATAGAGGATATTATATTACTGACCTTTTGCGTACAGCTAACATGTCAACCTCATAACCAGATAGCCATGAAATTTGCTGAGCAAGTTAATGTTCCATGGCTCTACAGCCATGTTAGTTGCTATGAGATGCTAAATGCTAATGCTGATGTTTAGCCAGTATAATTTTTACTATGTCTTAGTTTAGCATGTTGGCATAGTAAGCTATTCTAACTAGCATGAAGTCTATCTGAAGCTAATGGGAATGTCCATATTTATGTAAGTATTTATATAAGTATTTGATCATAAACCAAAGTGTTGGACATATTAAAATTTTAACCTGTTGGTTGTGCTAATTGACAAAAATGATTAGAATTCATCATCTGCAGACCATGAATTTATAACCAATTTTCATAGCAATCCATCCGTCTGAACCAAGGTGGTAGAGAATCATGATAACACTGACAGAACAATTTAATATTGTTTTTCTCTTCCAACCTTTTCATATTGATGCATTAAATTATTATTACAGCATGTACGGCCACTAGTGGGATGTTAGATTGTCAGTATTGTCTGTAACGTACTGTTTCTTCATTGTTGAAATTTGTACAAATTAAAGACGATCGAAAAATAAACCCCAGAATGTTGAACCTGTTATGGTTCTCTGATTAAAAACATTCAGCACAGAAAGAATTCAATGGAAATAATATATAATTGTCCAAAAATTACAGGGTGATGTGGAGACGTAAAGACCCCAGCACACATCAGTGAATACGCCATTACAAATATAGCCATGTGAACGCAGGAAGCAAGATTGTGAATGAAACGTCTTGGGGTGACACTTGTAAAACTTGAGGTAGTCTGGCCATGAGATAACTGTATATGCATAAGAGGTACGGATACTAAGCTATCTCTTCATGGAAGGATTTTGTGCAATAGTTAAGACTATAATAAAATACATCTGAGTATCCAAATCACAATACTATATCAGGATGGTTTCATACAATCAGTCCCTTCATAAATTTCTATTGACGTGGTTGCAGACATAAATATCAGATCAAAGCCTAATATATTAACAATGGAAAAAAATTAAATTAGAAACATGAAAACAACCCTAGTAATCAGGGATAATTTTGATAGGAATGGCCAGCCTTCCCAAGACAACATGAAGAGAACTCTCTCGATTCCTCTTCTGCTTTTCAGACTTGTGAGCTCCGCTTAAGACCTTCAGCAGGTCCAAAACGTGTGATTGAGGGTTTGTCTTCTTTTTCTGCTGGAGTTTTTTGGGAACTTTCTTTGCAGTGGTAGTCTTGGTTTTGGGGGGAGTTGAACTCGTTTTCACCGATGTCTTAGACTTCTTCTTCGCAGTAGTGGTCTTACTTTTAGGGGGAGTTGATTTCCTTTTTTCTGTAGACTTCTTTGGAGTAGTAGCCTTTGCAGGTTTTGTGGTTGTGACTATGTTCTTAGTGACGGTCTTTGTTTTATTATATGAGTTACGCTCCATTTTTTTCACATTTTGAGTAAAGGTATCCTTGTGTGGCTCTGACGATTTTTTTGCATTGCCCTCTGAAGACTTTCCACCCTCTTGGACCCTTTTTGGAACTGGTGCATCTGCTCTAAAGGCCTTGTTACGTCCATTGTTTTTGACGGGTAATGCATGATCCTTTTTATTGGCCTGATTGGGCTTTGCAGGGTTTGATTTGTGAGATGGTGGCTCCAGTTGAAATTTAGTGATTGTTCCTTCTTTTTTAACTTTGTTTGGGTTTGTGCTGTTTGTCTGTGAAACACGTTTAGACGTCACCACGGACCTCCCACCACCTGGCCTTTTTGTTTCAGGCTTCACTATAGCTTGGGATGTAGCTTTTGAAGTAGACCTAGGTTTACTCAATGTGGTCTTCAACTTGATGGCTGACCTTGTTGAAACTGGACTTCTGGGTGATGAAGTGACAGATTGAAGCTGTGTAGCGTTTTCTACTGATGTATTGGTGACTGCAGATTTGAATTTTCTCTCTCTACGAGTAGCAGAAGTGGGTTTGTTAGCAGGGAGACCTGGGGTAGGAATGCTTTTGGGCACTGTGGCTCTGCTGATGAATGGAGTTTCATTAGGTATAATTCTGACTGGAACCAGAGGTGTTGAGTGCAAAGGTAGTTTGTGGACTGTGGCGTTTGACGGCAGAGCCCTCCTTTCTTGGTACGAGCGGGAAGTGTGTCTAGCACGTTTCATCTTGTTCATCTCCTGAGCCAGGGCAGTGAAGCCATCAATCAGGATCTCCAGCCTTCCCTCCAGTCTACTCAGCCGGGCATCCATGTCTTTGTAGCTCTTCTCCAGTTCGCTAACCTTCTTGGTCTTCTCCCCAGCAGACTGGATAACAATGAGCTCCTTCAACTGAGAGCTGAGTTTGCTCTGCTTGTCCTCCATACTATGAATGCTCTCCTTCATATCAAGAGTATTTCTCTCCAGCATGCTCAGGCGATGGTTAAAGGTGTTCAGGTGAATCCGGAGCAGATGCTGGAAGCTGGAGTGTCTGCTCTCTGGGCTGGGTGTGAAGCGTGGAGGGAGTCTGGTTGCTAATCTGTTGGGGGTGACTGAGACAATGTCCACCCCAGCTGCTTTGGTGGAATGGGTAGTTCGACGGTGAGCTGGAGTAGACGTTGAAGTTGTAGTAGGGATCACAGTTGTTCCTACTGTGGTAGGCGACTCGTAGTCAAAGTCCTCATCATCATCACCACTGCCATACTGTACTATCTCTTTCTCCAAGCTGAAATTGAATACTGGTTCAGCTCCACATCCCACAGGTAGGAGGCCTTCAATCGGCTTTTCCAGGAAGGGGTCCCCACAACTGTCCGCAGACGGCTCCTCTTCTCTTAATGTCAAAACAGCAGAATCAGGAGTGATGCAGGCAGAGATGTTCAAACAATAATTTGAAATTTTGCCCAAGTCACCTCATCATCTTTGCCTTCGGAGCAAAGATTAATTAGCCAGACAGGAGTCCTCATAAATGCCATATCTACATTTATGTCATAGAGCCAGAAATTACATTTGGTCTGCGCACAGACAGAGATCACATTAACCAACACCTTAAAATTTTGCTGCCAGCAAAGCACAAAGCTGAAGCAGAAAGCAATCTCTAAGAGGGCTTTTGGAGGTGAAGTTAAGGATAGATGGAAGAAAAAGATCTACAGCCAACCAAACAATTTCCTCAGGACATATAGCACTGTTATGTCTCCTGTTGCCATATTTGATTTCCACAAACAAAAAAAATCTGACCACCAGTAAAGGCCCCTTTTACTGGAACAAAGACACATTCGACATTCATACATTTAGCAAACCAATCCATCAGCAGCTCTGGAAAAACAGGACACCCACAGAATGGGTGGCACCGATTTGCGTCTCCCATCCCTCAACTGACACAACTCAATCACAACTGCAGGGAACAAGAGATATGCAAACCACAGACATGCTTGTATCCCTTTCCTGTGAATGAAACCACTCGATGCTACTGCCAACCCCTGCAGACCTTGATGCCAGCCTTGCTGCCCAGTATCCCCAAACCACTGAGCAGTGTCCAAAGGACTGTGATAGGAAGAAAGTGGAAAAAGGAAAAGTAGAAAGAGAGGGAGGTAGGTGTACCTTTCACAGCGCCGGCCGGTGTATCCAGGGGGGCAGTTGTCGCAGGTCGGCTGATCATCAGAATCCAGGAAGCAGGTTGAGGAGAACCTGTGCCAACAGAGGACCACACACATGAGGATACTTGTTTTTACATTTGGTAAAAGTAGTCTATTAGCTCCTTCTCCAAGCTGAAACATTCACTGTGCCCAATCTATCCTTAAAGAATAGTTGACAGTAATCTACAGTGACTGAATAAAACTGACACAAGTGGAAAAGACTGAAGGCTCATTTATACTCCATCTACAGCATGTCTGGTATATGGGGTAGGGTGGCAAGACAGAAGCCTTTTCTTACAAAGAAAAAAATCCAAGCCTGACTAAATTTAGCAAAAACATACAGCAAGTCTCCCAAAGGCATGTGGGAACATGTGTTATGATCTGATGACACCAAGATTGAACATTTTGGCCATAATTTCAAAAGGTATGTTTGGCACAAAAACAACACACAAGAGTGGGCAAATATTGTCAAGTTAAGATATGCCATGCTGACAGACTCCCACCAAAAAAGACTGAGTGCTATAATAAAATCAAAAGGTGCTTCAACAAAGTATTAGTTTAATGGTGTGCATATTGATGCAACCGGGTTATTGTAAGATTTATATTTTTTTCCCAAAACTGTTTCAGTTTGTTTTTCATTTGAATTCTACAGGTTATAGGTAATATTAAAGGTGGAAAAAGTTCTGAAATGATTTATCTTGGTCAAATTTTTTTACATCACAAAAACTTGGCATTTTAACAGGGGTGTGTAGACTTTTTATATCCACTGTGCGTACAAAAGAAGTAGTAGAGGTTGTAATCATGTGCCTAGGAAAAAAAAACAGGAAAAGGAGACGCAACAATGTACTCGTGAGGCCATTAAATACATTGCGACATGTGGATGGTGAACTTTCTTTACTTTTTCACTTCACTTTTTTCTTCTTTGTTGGTTATGGCTAAAGTTTTGTTCGTATCCATACGCTTTCAGAAAACGTGCAAGCATACGGACAAAATGAAGGCAGAGTTCGGCCCAACGGCTCTGTCCGTATCCATAATCACCTTTAACGTTGAGCATAAATGAGCCTTTGCAGACATGAACTCACTGGTTGCTAGAAGAGGTTCCAGGACAGGGGCACGGTTGGCAGGCCTGAGCACTGCCTGTTACAGGGTTTCCATAGTAACCACTCTGACAGCGATCACACCTCGGTCCAGCCGTTTTGTGGAGACATTGCTTTTGATCAAGGCATAAAAAAAAATTAAAGAAGAGGTGAGATTCACGGAACAGTTGTGAGTGTGCTTCCACATGTTTGGATTTGCCAAGAAACCATTAGTGCATTCCACTGCAGAGATCAAAGCAGGTTCAAAGAATAGAGAGAGAAGAAGAGTAGCATGAAACCTACCAGACAGCTGCCGGTCTCCGGGTCACAGCTGGTGGCGTGACCATTGCAGTCACACCTCTCACAAGTGCCCAAGTAAAGGCCAGAGGCAGCCCGAGTGTAACCTTCCTCACACTCCTGCAATGACATGGAAACAAGCCTCAGGTGAGAGACAAGTGATGACGATGAGGAATACGCCTGTGTTCCACTTCAGCAGGGAGACAGAGGGCAATTATTATGACCTGCTAAATATATATTTATCTTACTGAATAAGGAAATGTGGATGTTGGCCATATACTTGGCCCCTCTGTGAAAAATGTGGCCCCTTTATGGCCCCTGATTCAGAAAAATCCTAGATCCGCCACTTGCCCCTACCATACTTAGGTCATGTGGTAACAAATCAGCCATCTCCAAGACGACTAAGTTGACTCTAATCTAATAATAAAGTCCATAAGATACAGATGAAAACTCCATAAGAAGCTAGTAAGGGGATCTTTAGTTAGGATTAGCATGTGTACCTGGCAAGAGGGTCCTCTGTATCCCTGAGGACAGGCACACTCTTCCACCTCCAGAGCACGTTCATTACCAGTAGTCTGAGGCACAGCAATGTCCATCTTGATGTCTGAGATACTATTTAACACAAAGAACACACAATTAAAAATACACTTTATATTTACCTTTACGCTACATAATTGAGAATTGAGGAAACTCTCACCATACCTGCTTTCAGCCATGTTGTCTGCGTAGGTGGCCCTGATCATGAAGATGGTTACATCAGCCAGAGCCATCAGCAAGTGCTCGCGAGTACACGGCTGTCCGTCAGCTCGACGCCATGCAGACTATAAGCCAGAAGGATGGAGAAAGGAGACAAGTTATTCATCTAACGTCATGTGGGGATTTCTCTGTAACCTTCTTCCCTGTGAACAATGAAACACACCTCTCTGAAGGTCACAGTGACGGTTTGTGGGACACGGGCAAGAGGCCTGGTTTGAGAGTAGTGTTCGAGGAAGATGCCGTTGCCCTGGAGAACCACATCTGGCTGACCATCAATCACCAATGAGCGCTGAAATGGTTCAAAGCGCACGGTGTAGCGAAGCTCCCCGCCGTAAGCCGTCACCTGGGAGCAACATGGTGAAAAGAGAAGCTCGTCTCAACAAAACTGAATAGTGGAAAGGTATTTCACCCTTATGATACTATGGGGGAAGTCACAAGACACTCATGTTGGGCTTGACTGTGAATTCAAGCCAAAGCTTCAAAGGAGGCTTGCTGTGTGGATAAATGCAGCCTTTTCACTTGACAACATGTTGAGGCATGACTGAAAGGGCAGAGATATCTAGCTTGGCAAACACTTCGGTTTTGTCTTCTCTTATGCTTTCCTCTTTGTTGTTTTTCTCTCACCTTATCTCCTCGGAAGCTCTCAGGCAGGACCCAGTAGAGGATGTCATTGGAGACACTGGAGAAGGAGCGGTAGACTATTTCAGAGGAGCCCCTCTGGAAGATGCCTTCAGAGATAGTTTTAGTGTTGGCACTGTTGGAGAGGGAGAAGAGCTGCCCGTTCACCGCTCCCCGCACCTAATAGGCACAAACGAGATTTAAGTTGTGATCCCGCTTGAGCGCAATCACTGTTTGCACTTTGCTTCTCACTATTTAGCACCTGAAAGGATTTACTGATACAGCATGACTGCAAAAAATACTGAGTTAAACCATGATACCAAAAAAGTTCAGCCCTCCTTTTACAATCAGTAGCTTGGAAACCTGCCTGATCTCTATTCCAAGTGGAGCTGGCACACTGCTGGGTGACACCCATACAGAAACAGCGTAGACACCCCTCTGGGTTACCCTCTGATAGGTGGAAGAACCCGGATTTACACTCGTCACACAGAGCGCCTGCCACATTGTTCTATACAAACAGAGAAACACACAAACATATATGTTCATAGAAGAAAAATATAAACAGACACGACATCCTCACAAACCACAAATGAACAACAGATCATTTCAAATGGTTATAAAATAATCCTTGTATGTGACTTTAAGCATACTGCATATATACCTTGCAGCTGCATGGTCTGCCGGTGGAGCTGATAACTCCTCTGTTATCACACGTGGAGCTTTCTGTAGGAGGAGAACAATGGAAAGAAGATGAAATATGGGAAAAGAAAAGCGCACTTGGGAGTGATCCAGGCATTTCTGCATACCTGACCTATGACCATACACTACAGCCTGCTACAGCACCAGGGGAGAAAAAAACACTATGGTAATCATTACACAGGGTTAGGACCTCCTATCGCTGAAAGACTGAAGAGTACAAGAAGTGACACAATCCAGTAGCAGCTCCTGTTGGTTTAATGCCTTGAAATGAGGGCTTCTGAAATGTTGGTCCATTTGTTGAACATGTACTCACGGTTAGGAATGCATTTTCCACTCGGCAGGAGGGGGTTACCATGGTAACCAGGTGCACATCTGAAATTTCACAAAAACATGGAGAGATATGATGACCTGTTTATTCAAGCAATTGTTGTAGATTGTTCTGGTTGCTTAAATAAATCCTGAAGTTGCTCTCCATGCACCTTGGAAGTAGTTAAAGTTGTGCTAGAAATCCCTACTCACGTGTTTCTTATAAACACCTCCAACTTAAAGGCAGTCGATGATAACAGTTTCCTTACTTTTCACAGCGTCTTCCCGTGTAACCAGGCCTGCAGGCGTCACATGTTGGCTGTTGGTCAACATCTAGGAAGCAGGTGTCCGAAAACCTGCAGAGCCCCATGAAAAAGCCGTGGATTAGAAATTGTAACAGTGGTTTAATGAGTGACTTCTTTAATGAATAAACCAGGGCTCAAATATGTGAATGAGCTCAGAGCGGAACAGCTCATTCTTTTGCTGCTGATGCCCTGTGTGTGGTCTGTGACCTTACCGGCGTGAGGTCTCATAGTACGGGCAGGGGCAGGGCTTGCAATCATCAGGGCGACCTCGTCTCGGATCACCGAAGTAGCCTGAGCGACACTTGTCACACTGAGGGCCCTCTGTGTTGTGCTGGCAGCTCTGTGGTGGCAAGAACACTCTAGTCATTCTCTGACATGGTTGCCACTCAGAATGGTATAAAAGAAATACTTTACATTTTGGGAAATACACTTTTCTTCTTTTTTTTTGCTGAGAATTAGATGAAAAGATCACTTTAGTGGCTACATTCCAAATGTAATGCTAGAGCCAGAGGTAGATTAGCTTATCTTAGCATGAAGACCAGAAGTAGACGGAAACAGCTAGCCTTTCAAAAAGCCTGGCAGCACCTCTAAATTTGAACAGTTAACAAGTTTACGAATTAAGAACACAATATAAACAAACAGAACTGTAAAAAACAAAAAGCTCTTGTGAAGAGAGCAAGACTAGCTGCTAACCTAGTCTTTATTCTAAGCTAAATGCATGACGGCTCTAGCTTCTTATTATATGTATCTAGTATATACATACTGAAGAGTTGTATTGATCTTTATCTCTAGTGATCAATAATCTCTTGAAAGAGAGTGAAAATGTGACTGTTTCCTTTATCAGCAAATTTATCATAAGTGACAGACAAGCAGTTCTTACCAGACAGTGTCCGCTGATTGGATCGCATGCACTGGCATGTCCATTACAGTTACAGCCAGCACAGGTGCCAAGATAGGAGCCGCCAGGTACGCGCTCAAAGCCAGAGGAACACATCTCACAGGACAGGCCTGAATATCCAGCAGGGCATCTGGAAATGATAAACATGGGTCCGATCAAGCATTGTATTTTGATCCATCTGAATACCGCACAGCCAAAAGCCTTTTTTTTGTTGCCTTTTATTAGCTAGTAATCAGTGGAGACAAAAGACACTAGTTGAGGGGGAGGAGAAGAATTGGAATTTCAAAAGTTTTAGAAGCTGTCCTTACACATAGACTTCTCTTATTGTGCAGCACTTTTCAATCTAAATATGCACAATGGTCATGTCCCAATTAGGGCTGTGAATTGACACGATTATGACGATACAGTATGCATCACAATACAGTAATTACCTTTTAGTATATGTGATTTATTGTGATTCTGTAAGCAAGGTGATGTATTGTTTCATTCATTCATTCCACTTCTTCATGTTACTATTAACATTATTACATTGGAGTGGAACGGTCAAATGGCTGAAGATAGATTACAACATTGCTCTCTAGCAATGTTTTTTTCTTTTCTTACCTGCACTCTTCAACGTCCTTAGCATGACCCAGAGTGCTGAACTCCACAGTGGTGGTATCCATGACAATGTCACTAAGTGCCACGCTGACCATGTGGTTGTCATAGATGGTGCGGATGCTGATGCTGTCCAGGTTGGCCAGCGTCATCATCAGGTCCTCCCGGCTCACAGAGCGGCCATTAGAGTGCTGCCAGTTATCCTACAACAATTGTTTTTACATTACACTGCATATCAAACGCAATTAAAATGTTGTTATTTTGAATTTTGATTCCCAATCTTTGAATTTGTCGACAACATCTACAAGATTTTAGGGTTTTCTTTTGAAAGAACTACTTGTCTTCATCACCCATTCACCAGATGATGATGTTTTTGCAAGAACTTTTCTTAACCAATACTTACTTCAGTGAATTTGATCTCCTTTTGGTTGACCACTTGGGCAGGGGTGGTGCTGCCTCTGCGGTACACAAGCCTACGTCCGCTTCCAACCAAAATCACATCCGGCCTCTCCACGACCTCAGACAAACCGCGGGCCAATGTGTACCGAACCTTGTACTTTAGGGATCCTCCATAGGAGTCAATCTAAAAATCGATTAAATGATTCAAAGTTTGTAAATTAGTTAAGCAAAATAAAATTGTTATTTTAAAATTTAAAAAAAGAATAAAAACATTCTACTATTAACCTTATTGCCCAAAAACTGACGAGGCAAGGTCCAGAAGGAGTCAAGGTTGAGGAAACGGCGCGACAGGTCTACGAGTTGGAACTCTTCCATCTCGGGGTTAGTGAGGAGCTGAGTGGAGGAAAGAGGTGGAGTGCCTGGCCTGGAGGGGTAGGTGACATTCACACCTGGAAATAAGAATTATAGATTTATTCAGCCTGATTTATGCTCAAATTTATTTCAGCTTACAGTGAATTAGCTCATCTAGCTCTCTATCAGTTTCACCTTTGAAGTCTTCCTCATCAGTGAATCGCAATGTGATACGGTTGCGGTAGCGACCGGTGCCCTTGCAGTTCTTGGTGATTCCAGCACAGAAGCAGGACACACAGCGGCCCTCGACACTGAAGTGACCATCAGGACAGTTGCCTACAGGAAACAAGAAACGACATAGGTCACAAGTCGCTTTATACTCCTACTGTAACTTCAATTATTTTTAGTTTTTTAGTGTTTCTGGTGGTGAACACAGTGAAAGTGAGGTGCCAGTACCTGGATTTGGACTTGATGTAAGAGTTAGAACTCCATCGGGAATACCAAACACCAGACCTTTAGCATTAATGGCCTCACAGGTGTACGCCCCCTGATCCGCCTCCTTCACATCACGAATGGTCAGGCTGCCTCGGCCGTTCTCGCTGGTCATGGAGATCCTGGGAAAATAGAAATAAACACTAATGATCCATCCATTCATTGTCTTCCCCGTCGATCCGGGGTCAGGTTGCTGTGGGCTAAGGCGGGACGTCCCTCTCCCCAGCAACACTTTTCAGCTCATCTTGGGGGATCCCAAGGCGTTCCAAGACCAGATGAGAAACATAATCCCTCCAGCAAGTTCTAGGTGTACCCCGGGGTCTCCTGCCAGTTGGAGGTGCCCGTAAAAACGTCCAAAGGGAGAATCACAACCTTAACATGGTAAAGGGTTTTGTGTGCCTCTATGATCCAAGGAGCTGTGTTGTCCAGAGGAATAGCCCCTGGTAGGGTCTAGCAAGGCACATGGGTCTCAGGGGAGGGGCAAGTCTAAGAGCGACTACAATGAATCGGCTACAAAGAAGTTGCAACACCTCAGTCGGGAAGAGGAGACCGGGGCCCCTTTCTGGAGCCAGACCTGAGAGCGAAGTTTGTTGGTGAGCATCTAGTGGCTGCACCTTTAACATGGGGCTGAGCTGGGCACAGCCCAAATAAGCTTTATGGAGCCGCCACCCTGTGGGCCCAGCACCTGCAGGGATAGGTGCTGGGGTTGGGTGCAATGCATGTTGGGTGACAGGCGACAGAGCACAAATAATCACTTTTGTCAATTATGGTATAAGCTCTAATAGGAACCCTTCTGTTTCTGACTCACTGTAACAGTCTACAGAAATACTGTTACACGAATATTTACATAATTCAACAGTGAGTGCCTGACCACGCACACAGCAGAGTGCGGCCAGAATGAACATACTAAAACAGCAACTTTTGGAGTTGATCTCACACTGATCTCACAGTGATGTGGTCTATAAAATGCTCATCATCAAGACAAATTCATAGTCATTTTCAAATTCTTCTTGGTCTGCTGCTAATCAAATAGGCAATACTGACTTTAATCAGATGCAGATGTTTTGTTGGAGGCAACACATGTTTTTCTGAAAGTAGCATCAATGAAAATCAATTTTACATTCAGAGAAAATAAGTTCCAAACATAAACAAAATCATGTGTATCATGTGCATTTTTCATGAAACGTCAGCAGGGTGGAGAACCTCTCATCAAACCCACCTGCCACTGACAGGAATATGTCCCCAATTGAGTCTCCAGGTGATGATTGGTGTTGGCACTCCAACAGCCTGACAGGTGAATGTCACCGTCGACCCCCGCGCTGCCTGAACAGACTCTTCTGGTGGACTTGTCACAGAGGGAGGTGCTGTTAAGAAGATGAGAACTCTTTTAACCACATAATAAATGTACAAAAAGGCTGACTTGTGACTGGAATTTGGCAATCCAGTGGAGCTCATAAACAAGTCAAACAAATCTCTGTTATGGTCGAACAATTCCCTTTCAGTTCTTAGGAATAGATGGTTCACAAAAACCTCAGTGTCTCAGTGGACACATGTGTCAAAGTGGTTCACAGCAAATTAGTCACAGCGTACAAAGGGCCTTGGAGGGCGACTATGGAGGACAGTCAAAGAAGCATAGAGAGTGCAGAAAGAAAGAAAAAGAAAAGAAGAAGATTATAGGAGCTGAGAGCCATAGACAGCTGCTGGTGTGAGACTTACTGCAGCCGTACTCATCAGAGCGGTCAGGGCAGTCTGGCTCTTCATCACACTGGTAACTTGCAGGGATGCAGGTGCGATCGCTCAGGCATTCGAACTGCTCAGGAGCACACCTATCACCAGGACCCTTGGTGGCTGTTGAGATTTACAATCTTTTTTCACTTGTACCCAGAAGCATTCATTTAAAGTCAAAAGCCTAGGCGTACAAAATGCATTCAACCCAAAATGCGGCATATCAATTAATAAATATCACTTTATTATTTGGTCAAGTTTCAATGTATAATTCAAATGAAAACATGCCTAACGAAAGGGAATTCTGTGGGGAGACTTGTTTGGATTCCCCCACCTTATGTGCGTGCGCAGAAGTACAAGCTCTACCACAAATATAATGGAGGAAGATAGCCCACAATCAGTACGTATGACAGAGTGTTTCTATGACTTCATAATGCAAAAATAATGACATATTCAACTTGCATTGCCCACTTCACCACTTAGTAGAACATAGAAACCTGGGAAAGCCCTCGTTGCCCTTTAATAGATCCTATGTCCCAAAACAAATGGAGACTTACGGCAATCTGTTTCATCTGAGTTATCCTCACAGTCGTTGTCTCCATCACAACGCCAAAGTTTGAGGGCACAGCGGCCATTTTTACACTTGAACTCATTGGGTTCACAGGGAGATGGGGTGCCTGTGTGAAGATAATTAAGAGGATAATTTGAGCTCATGTTGTTGTCTAAGATTGTGCCGATGTACAATGCTGCTTACCACATCTGAACTCGTCACTTCCGTCCGCGCAGTCCCTCTCTCCATCACAGATGTAGTCCCGTGGGATACACTCTCCGCTTTGGCACGTGGCTTGATCTGCTCTGCAGGGTCCGGGCGGCAAGGGCCTCTTGGTGGTGATGGTGGTGGTGGTTGTGGTGGGAGAGGTGGTGAAGACTGGAGGAAGTGGCCCTTTTATGTCTAAAACAAACCTCTGATTAAACTTAGCACATGTACAAAGTGGTCATTTAGAGGTGTTACTGTAATCTCATATCCAGCCACTACTCCATGCTAGAGCCGACCGTGTTATAACTTGCTGGCCAAGCTGAAGCCACTCACCACAATCAGTCTCATCACTCATGTCTCTGCAGTCTGGTCTGTTGTCACACAGGTATTCCAACAGGATACATGTCCCATCACCACACCTGTGCTCATCTGGCATGCAGGGCCTGATGCCAGGGGTTACTAAGAGATGCAGAGGGGAAGAGGAGGAGGGAGCGGTGTTGAAGGATCACAGACATGCAAGCCAAGTCCACAGTATGGCGAAAACATGACACTACACTACAGTCATATCACAGCACAAATAAAGTGAGGTGAGAAACTACAGCATCCCGGGCCCATCAACCATCAGGTCGCTTCTGATGGGTGTAGGTAGGTAGATAGGTAGGTAGATAAGTAGGTAGGTAGGAGGGGTGTGCGATAAACTGGTATACCGATATATAATAGTACAACGTACCAGTGAATATGTACTGTATTCCGTTGCATTTCACGAAAACTGGTCCTTTCGGAAAACTTTGTTAAAAATGCTGTAAGTTTTGTCTTTGGCTTGGAAGTCATACATTCGGACGTCAAAATGCAGAGGAAAGATTTTACCACTGAATTTTTACAACATTTTGGTTCAAAGATGTTCACTAAGGATGGTACAGCTTATGAGAACATCTTTTTCTTTTAATGTCAAAAGTTTAGATGTCTCAGTTGATCTGCCGGTAGTCTAAATCGATTATCATTCGTCATCAATTGACAGTAAAAGTACAGTCACCAAAGAAATGTCCTACCTGGTTATGCTGACGGGATACTTTAATATTTCATATTAATTATTTTTCATTAAACTGAAAAGCATAAAATAATCACCATTGTTGTTTTTTGGACAAGCTAATTATAAAGCATCGTAAAATATTCTAAATCGTGAATACATGATGCATTTCGTACAATTTCTGTGCATGTGATGTCAAAACAGGAATTTTGCAATATATTGCAATACGTATCGCAATACGCCACAAATTATCACAATATATTGCAGTACGAAAATTCACTGAAAGTAGAATAAATAGAATCTGTGGCATCTGATGAATGACATCATCATTATCCTGTCCTATATCAGTGCAATGATTCTGAACCAAGACCGAAGCCCCGTCTTGAATCACGGCCCCTTCCTCTGGAACGATGACCCTCTACCACCATCACCAGACCCTCTGTGTTACAACTTCATCTCTTTTACTTTCACCTTTAACCTCACTCACATTAAGGTGTCAGAAAACTCTAACTTACTGCCGCACTACATGGTGCATTCAGGTCGTGTCGCATTCCATTGAAATACAATGGGAAAAAGAGACTTTTTACAGCGTTTAATTAACATAGAAAACAAACAAAGATAAGTGTTTTTTTATTATTTATTTTTGTCTAATTTGTTCATTTATGCGAGGTGCATTTCTAGTGTAAATCAACTTTCAGAGTGCTCCTTTGTGCTCTTGATATGCCAAATTTAAGAAAATTTATTAAAAGTATATATAAGTTTATATATATATAATTTTATATAAAAGTTATTTTCCCAATCTTTTTCTTATCGCACACACAAACCGAAAATTGAGGTTTCAACCAAACCTTGCATTTGGAGAATCGTTGCATCTTTACTATCCTTTCAGTTGCCATGCTTGTGTGCAGGATTGGTGGCATTTGTGTGAATCAGAAGCTGGTTGAAGATTGCAGTGAACAGCAGCATTGCTAATCAAACTCATGCCATGCAAAGGTCTTTTTTATTCACTGTGAGCAACTGAACTTTAGGGACCACACAAAAAAATCTAGTTTACGTTGGTGCTTCCATGCAAAACCACATGACCATTGCTTGTACACTTCAAAGTAAAGGTCATCATAAAATTTCAACATCACAAATGCGCAACTGTTCTTTCTAAAGGCACTACAATCATCTTCTACAGCACAGTTGGCTCAGTCACCATGCAACGCACATGGCACAATACAAACCTGGCATTGCTATAGGCTCCACTGGAGGCAGAGGTTGAGCTAGAAACCAGAGGGAAATGTTAAGGACGCCGCCTACTGCTCTGGTCGACGGTAGTTTGCTGTAAACATACAGCAAACTCTTGCGTAACTTGAGAGTCAGTCATGTCACGGCCGTGTTAGGTGATGTTCCCCTTTGTTGAGACCTTACCTTCCCCAAGTCGTCTGAACTGAAAGCCCTGGACTGATGTGACGTAAGAAGCGATCGCTCCCTCCTTCACAACGTTGTAGAGGACGCTGCGGATCTGCTCGTCATTGATGTTGTATTCGGATCCCACATCCAACTCCACAAATACATCCACGTCATTCTCTCTTATCATCTTCCTGCAATGAGCAAGAAAAAGTCTGGTGAGGCTACAAGCTGGGTGGAGTTCACTGCCAAAGGTTAAACACTGAATGATATTACTCACTCCTGATGAATTACTGAGTGCAGGCCTACACTGTTGACTTTGAGCATTTTAAAAAAAGGAAAAAGAATATCACCTGGCCAGAGTTAGACATCCAGGCAGCAGCAGCAGCAGCACATAGCTGCAGGCTGTCTACTTTGGATGTCAGGAGATTTAAAGGACTAGTGTTCTTACTTAATGAGGACCACGCTGACTGTCTGCACCCCTGAAATTCTGTTGTACTCCGACTCCAGCTGTGGAGAGAATTCGAGCAAGATGAAATAAACAAGCCTGGGTTTTATTTTCAGATATAAGGTCAAACACACTAAGCAAAGTCATAAATAGCATGTCTGAACCTTATAAGGTAGCCTTACGCTTGTCTAATATTCAGCAGAGTTTATGCTATGAGAACAGGACATACCGTATCCACCACTGCTTCAGAGATCTCATTAAAGGCTGGCGAGAAGATGTCCTCAAGCTCAGGGCCGTAGACCAGGGAATCGGTGAAGTTGACGAGAGCTCTGTAATAAACTAGAAACACAGAGGAGAATCTGTCAGCTGAACCACACAACAACAGACAATGACCACAGGCTCTGCATTAATGTCCATCTGTTGCTTGGATATTATAAGCCAGATACAAGCTGTTAAGTTTATTAAAGACAATGGATATGGGAAAGTGTTTTGGGAAATGATTTCCCTTAGGAAGCCTTTGGTTAAATGTTTCAGAAAGTAAAAACTGAAGAGCATTACTGTGACTTAAATGAGAGCCAGATAGAAATCAAGGAGTCTATTTCCACATCTCAATTGTGGTCGGGTCTGTGCTAAAACCGAGTAATACAGTGTTGCACCGAACAAGATCCACACACCGACACAGGCCCGCTCTTGCCCACAAACTCAAATATAACCATTAAATTATAGTATCGAGGCTTGTCTTCCTCTCTGTGTGGAGACACATCCCCAAAAAACTCACAAATAGAGGCAGACAGATGCTGACAAAGCCCCGACAGCACTGAGCACACTGTCTGAAACCTGATAAAATGCTCAGTGCATGGATATGAGCCAAAATAACAGGGCCACAAGTTTGAAGCAGACTTCCTGACTGAACAATGATGTTATCAGAGAGTGAGGAGGTGAGTGGATCACTACTGCAGAGGAAGAAGAAGAAAATGCTCCTGTGAGCCTGAACTGTGGGACTGAATATTCCCTCCGTAAGTCAAACACGTCAGTCAGGCAGGAGAGCAGCAGACGGGACAGCAGTAGGGGTTATACTAGTGGTCTACATAGAGGCTATGTTAACTGGTCTGACTGGTCATTAAACATACAGGTCAACTGGATGAACGAAAGACTTTCAAACACGCAGTCCTGATGACACTGATTCACATTTTAATCAACTTACAATATATTGTGGCCACTGTCTCTGCTAAATGCCAAGGCAAATTTCCCTTTGGGGACAATAAAGTTCATCTTATCTTATCTTATCTTATCTTAAAATTGTCCATGATAAAGGAATGAAGGGGCCGTTTACGGTTTTACCTTAAAACGATAAACCTTTGTTGCATTATGGCCATTTGTTTACACGACAACGGCGTTTTGGAGGCCTGAAATGTCTGTCTGGTTTGTGCTATGTTGAGTTAATTAACACTCCTCTAATGTAGATTTGCAGCATCATGATTGTAATCCTATTCTGTGGTGTTGTACGCCGCCAACTACTGCCTTGTCATGCATACTACAGCGGTTTCAATTGTTTTTGCGGATCTGTATGTATGGGGATCATTTTGAAGACGTTTTTTGTTTTCGTTTTCATTTTCAGCAAAGTCGTTGTCGTGTAAACAAGATCTAAACTCAGAAACTTGCCAAACTGCACTTGACCTCTAATCGTTCTGAAGAAGAGAGAGGGAGAAAGCAATTAGTTCAATTTATTTTTGTATGTCTTCTTCTTGCCTTCTCTTCATGCACTCATATCTGCATTCAAACCCAACTGCCACATAAGTAGGTTAGGACAGGACATCATGTCAGGCTGATTTATGTAAAAGCATTGGTACGCAGCCAGTGACATATCAGTGCTATTTTCAATTCCACATCTCAAAAGCTCCACTGTTTCCTCAGTGTTTTGACTTCTCAGCTTTACGGTTCTTTCATCCCAATCTTCAATAAAACAATGCCAAAAGATTAATTCAACTAATCAGTTTTTCCACTCAAGTTGTAGATCAACTTTTGAAACATTGTCCAATTTAACTACCTTTATGCAACACCTTAATGAGCTGTAAGAGTTAGTCATAATCTATCATCTGTGTTTTTAAATTTCCACAGGCTGAGATCATGAAACTTAAAATAGCCTAGACTTGCAGCACGTTCTCACATCCCGGCCAACACTTTGTCATGACGGGCCTTCTGCCTGTGATTTCAGACTGGCAGTGTAAGTTTAAGAAGGAAGTCAATATTTGCACAGTTTCTTGCAGCCAGATGCTACTTGCTCTGGCAAAAGCAGAGTCACATTCTAAGCAGGCATGTGCTGATCCTCTGAATGCAAATATGTGCAAACAATAAATCTGCACAAATATTGTTTGCAGAGAAAATACCAGCACTCTTGGTGTGTGTCGCTTCCTCCCTTTCCCTTTGATAATTACATATCATCAGACATGTGGACACTGACAGAAGACATTTAGCATGTGTACCAGGAGTTACTTCATTAAAAGTTAAAGATTTTGTGTTTGTTTCCCTCTCAGGTTGTGTGGTCTCTGTGTTAAAGGCCTGTGGGGAAACTTGCTTGCCTTTTGCTCCATTGCCTGAGCTTTGGCTGGTAAACAGCTATCCTCAACAAGCTCAACTGAATTACCTTCCCTTATTCACAGCACTGGCACTACATCACATCCCATTCCTTGTGAGGAAAGGCCTCAGTTATGACAAAGTAAACTGAGAGCTGCCTATGAAAACACGCAGTGAAGTAAACGTGTAACAACAGAACTGCAGGCTTCAGTACGGCCTGACTGGGGTTACTGAGTGCTCGCTTTGTAGACTGACTGTCAGACTTATAAGAATGATTGTGAAGCCTGATTGTGGAAGCAGAAGACAGGCAGCATCAAAGTTACCCATCAAAGCTTCTCATTTGACCCGCATATAATCTAATCTAATCACTTGGTCAGCAGCAGCTTGTAGCCCCGACTCTCAGCTTGCCGCTTTGACGTTATGGACTGGCGAGTGTGGGACTGCCGCCTCCTGAGATCCTTTGATTAGAGCGCCGTGTTGTGCCCTGCCACTAACGAGCGCCTCTTCTCCTCTACATCCCCCACAGTTTCCAGCAGGGAGGGGAATCCCCTTGTCAAGCACCGCTGCCACAAAGAGTGATGAAACTGTCGGAGTGAAGGCATGACGAGTGGGATGAAAAAAGTAACATTCCACGCTTTTAATTCACAACTTATTTAGCTATTAAAGCTGTTCAGCAGAACTGAGGCAGCTTTGTGCGATGGGCCCCTTCTGAACACATAGAGGCCTATGCAGAAGACAAAGACCTGATTGAGTGGCGAGCCCAGGCTGGCATTTAAAGCCAAGCCGCATTGGGTTTGACCTTCAACCCCAAGGCATCGGCCCAGCATCGTCCGAGCCAATAAGAGAGGGAGTGAGGGAGAGACAGAATCTATAAGAACAAGGCCCAAACCGTACCTTTCTCTCACTTTCTCTTTCTCATCTCCATCTCTTTCTAAATCTTCCCCGCTCTCTTAGTGTAATATATTCATATGCCAGCTGCCTCGGCTTAACTTGTGTAGACAGGACCCTGCTGCTTAACCCTTTTGCTGGTGGCCAGCCAAGCAGCTCTGTCTCCAAGTCCACTCATTGCCCTCTGGGGAACTCTTCGAAATAACTTCTGGCTTCACTTTTAAGCTTGACCTGTTGTGCTCTCCCACGGCTTGCAATGTAAGCATCAAACACCACCATTGTGCATAAAAAAGCACTTTTTCCACACTCATGTTGTAGCGATTCTGTGAAACAGATGGTTCATATCATTGGGATGAGCCGTCTGCATGATGTTGAAATTTCAAACCACGCTTAAAATCAAATTATGGAACACATTTTTGCAAGTGATGGGTGTCAAAGATGAGCACATGGCGTGCAATTCCAACATATCTTTATGAAGATGTTTTCACCTGGAAACACAAGAGTTGTCACTCAAGTGCAATGAATTATAGTATTACTCAATGGAATAACCCCATCATTTTCCACCCAGAACATATTGGGAGACGCCTGCAAAAACTCTGGAAAAACAGACTCACTGGATTCAAACACTGCATGCCCAAGCTGAGTCTTCCTTGGAATGTTATCTGAGACTGTTTTTGGAAATGAGAGTGCATAACTGAGTGGAGCAGGTGACAGCAATGTGTGCCAAAGACAAGAGAGGAAAGGAATTGCAGGGTAAAAAAGAAAAGAAGTGCTTGAGAACTTACTGTAGTCTGGCTCAACTGGGCTCTGTATGTTCCCCAGATATGACGAGTCCAACCAGTGTTCTATTGAAGGCAATGAGGGGCAAGGAGCAAAGAGCAAGAGACATGGGGGAAGAGACGTGGTGCAGAGGTCGTGGGGCACATACAGGAGCCAAAGGCCAAGGATCAAACAAGAGAAGCAACACAAGGACCAGAAAGAAGGATCGAGTTAGCCAGGCAGGTGCAGAGAAGTTAAAGTTTCAGGAGAGTAACACGGGAAATGATTGGAAGCGAGGAGAGAAAATAGAAAGTGACAGTCAGAAAGGGAATCGCCATATGAGCTGTCAGAGAAACAGGAAATTACTGAGCTTAAAATGTACAGCAAACAGAATTTATGTCTTCCAGTGTGTGGAAAAATATGAATGAAATAAACATAATAAAATAACCACGATAACAGCTAGTTAAGTTGTCATCACAGTTTTATGAGGAGCTATAAACGTCAACACTTTTCTATCAACTGTCCCATTAATCGTTACCATCCACATGCTGTGGACAATCAGACAATAGATCCTGTGGTTTCTGGTCCCTAATGAGAACAAGCAGTGTCTGTCTGGAAACACACAAGGAAGTCTGCTTGCATGACAACGTCAAGGAGAAAAGGTCCTGTCGTTAGAAAGACTTCTCATCATCCATCAGGACAAAGAGGACATCCTACGAACCAAACACACACTTCCACTCGGTGCTCTTCAAATTTCTTCATATCCCACTCTGGGGCTTTGCAGTGACACAGGGAGGAGCTGCTTCCTGTTTTCCCTCTGAAATGGAAAGAACTGAGTACCAGTATAACCGTTTTTTTTTTAACCAAAGTTCTCTGCACTGGCACTGCCAGCAATGACCGTGTTCTGATTTGTGGTGACTCATCCATTCTTCCACTGCTTTGGTTGCAGCTACACCGTGTAACACGCTCTGAAATGTCAACCGAGGAGGCCTCTCGGCTGTTCTGAGAAAGGTTTTAAGAGAGGGGCCCTTGTGAAAAGGTTGATTTTATAGCACAGGTTGTCAGAGTAGCTCTTCACTGGCTTTTGGTTAAAATAAAAAAGGGAGCCTCAATTTAAGAAGCCCTGGTGTAGAGTGTTGCATTTAGATGAGTGTAACTGCTAATGTTGGAGCTACAGTCACACTAGGTAAACTTCCAGAACTGAAAACTACAAAGGAAACAGTTAACAGAAAACGTGCCCTACCCAAACCAACAGAGGTCTCCCCCAAGAATACTGACCCAAACTAATTAAAGCTAATGAAATATCCGCTACTTCAAAGGCTGCAGATATGCTGTGTTCCTTGTTGGAGTCAGAATGGGAGTGAGAGCCACAGAGAAAGAGGCAACAGCTTCATTAGTCGCTCTCTTTATGTCCTGATCGGGCTATGATCACTGACCGAAACAAAGAAACACAGGAACTTTGCAAATAAAGATCTCTTACCTTTCAGGACATAAATTCAGAGTAATATCATGATGCTGCGTTCATAACACATTCAGAAAATGGGAAAATACAAACTCCAACTCTGACAATGCATGCTTGGGTTGGATTTTTTGCTCAGAAGCTCCTTCAGAGCCCGATTTAGCCAATTTGACGTCATAATCATGGCGTCCTCCGTGGTGACTGGTGACAGTTATACTACAACCACTATTTAATTGATTTTAACAAGTAATTTACTATTGTACGTGATATGTTTACATTCTTAATGTATTAGTGAAGTTGCCAGAGTTACAGTTTTTGCAAAGATGTCTGTAATAATTTATATTAGCTTGCTAGTTTACTAAGCTTTATCGATTCATCTTTTTTATGTAACTGCTTATGTTGTGCAGGGTTGCTCGGAGTTTGAAGTCAATCCCAGCTGACATTGGGCGAGAGGCGGGGTACACCTTGGACAAGCCACCAGTTCATCACATAGCAAACATAGAAAGACAAACCAGAACCATTCATCCTCATATTAACACCTAAGGCCAATTTAGAGTCGCCTATATTGAATGTTTTGGGGCTGTGGGAGGAACCTGGAGCACCTGAAGGGAACCCATGCCGACACAAGGAGAACATGCAAACTCCACACAGGAAAGTCACGGTTCCTCCTCAGATGGATTTGAGCCCAGGACCTTCTTGCTGTGACACAACAGTGCTACAAATTACATCACCGTGCCACCTTGGCTATTCACCAGTGCATACATATTGTTTTCTGAGTTGATCTCATGTTTTTTCTAGAGATTGGAAATCCCAAAATTGGGATTACCTATACTGTAATTTTGAACGCAGCAAAAGAAAGCACATATACTGAATGCATTAACCACCTTGTTAAGAATCTGAGAAGTACTATTTCATATGGATACTCTCTAGTCTTCAACCAGAAAGCCACAGGTCAAGTCAAATAAACTTTCAGATCTGGGAAAAACTACAAGACAACAGCCTTGCCAGCCTTGCCAGTACCCACAAGTTGTAATTCAGTATCAGTTTTGCAACAAACTACTTTTTTTTCCCCCTGCAATTTAAGCATTTATCTTTTGCTGCAACGTAGATTATCGTGAAGGTCGTCAGAATTAACGGATGTATTAGTTACAAGCCTGTCCTTGACGCTGCCCACGAGGAAAAAAGAATGGCACACCGTCTTTCAACAGAACCCTCAACTCTTTCCTAAACAGGTGCAACACAAGGTAACACATATATTATTGGCTCAACAGAGTGTAACATCATGGGTTAAGGCTCAAGTCGGTGACCAGTAGCTCACCCTCAGTGGACAGTACACAGTCACACTGACAATTAACTGTTTGCAACAGAGGCTTTGATCAGTGGCTAACAAACATGTCCATGCCCTTTTGTTTTGTCTGCCTCATCCACAAAGAGCAGTAAGCTATCTGATTATATTATGAGGCATGTTTCTGTTGTGGTCTAATGTCAGTGTGTGACCACCTTCGGGGCTCCCAGCAGTGCAACAACAAAGACCTCACCAAAACAACTGCAGCTGCCAGCACTCGTCCCGCTGCGTATAGGACCAACAGTCTATGGCACACAGGGATACAAACACACACAGAGGTGGTGCCATCTAAAATCCACATCTCACAAACTGACCATGAAAAGGGGGGAAATGCTGAGTGGGTGGCCCGGCAGCAGCCCATCCACTGCCCAGGCCAAACTGACAGAAAGGCTACATCACCCTGATGTACTGTACACTTGTACACTGCTGCAACATCTGTTCTCCTCTAGAGACACAGAAGATTATGAATCTGGATTGTGTTTTTGCAGCAGGCACCCACTAGCAAATGACGTGATTGGAGCAAATCAGGCTACATAAGAATGCTGCAACCTGTTTGTGAGCCAGTCTCAGGACCAAGGACAGCCTGATCGTCATACTGAAGCTAGACTGAACACAGGACACGTCTCTCAGCTCATCCCTTTAATCACCTGAGAAACTCTAAACTACACTCAACATGTCACAGATATAAAACGTAGTCTATGCCAGTATAGGCTGAAATATCTTTTATTTGACATGAAATACAGATAATATTCCTTTCTCTCATGCACATGATAACGATTCAAACATTTATTCTGATTCAGATTCCGACCAAAGGTCCAGTCTTTAATTATTTCTCATCATTATGAAGTAACAGTTCTTTTGACAAGCAGGTTCCTGTTGAAGACTGAGATGCATCACCGTTTCTTTGAGGTTGGTTTCTAGAGAAAAATCTTTCCATGGCTTGCTCTCACAGTAAATATGTCTGACTGCTGCACATCTGAAAAACGAACGAGTCAAAAAGGGGAGTTGCACAAGAAAAGGAGTGGGTGATCTGGACAGAAACTTATAAGATGAACGATTGAATCGCATTCAAAATGCTCTACAGTCAGATTTGAAAGTCAATAAATGTCTAGATTTGAAACACAATGTTGTATTAAAGATAGCTCTTTTTGTCAAGAGCACTTCCTCCGTCATGTTGCTAGCTATGACACGTAACCCATGGAAGTAGTTCTTCCATTCAGCATAGCCATCTACAGTACTTAGCTTCATCATTCACTTGGTCTGTTCCTATAGTTCAGATATAGTTCCTATTTTCAGATGTCTGAAAATTGTTTTGAAATTTTTTGTTACCTACAATAAATGAAAAATCAGACGTACATGTTTCCTCGTCGGTCTTCAAGGGGAACCACTACTCTAGAGATATCAATTCTCAAGCTTTTCGTCCACAATTAGCACTGGGAAGAATTTATCCTTTGCATATCCTGGCCAACCACCACACCATTATACTGTAAGTGGACATGGCAACGTTTGTTTCTTTGGTTTCTAAACAAGGAGACTAATATCCCTGGTGCAATGAGGGCTTCTGTGATGAAGCCTATGGAACAAGGAAAGACTCTCACGGAGGAGATAAACTGGATTTTGTCTCCCAGAAATCTCTTCAGGGATCTGGGTGTGTAGGTCAATATGAGAGGTGAGGAGGGCATGGGACACAACTTCTATATCTCCAGAGACGACTGTAGAGCGTGATTACAAAGGATGAACAAAGGAGGTTCAAAATAGCATAATCTCAAAAACAGTTCAGGCTCCAGATGTTTTTTCATAGCTTAAACGTACGAGGCTGAGACACCAGGAAATGGGAAATCCTTAAACATTGGCAAATTTTAACACAGGATATGAATCATAATGGGGGCAACGGTGCCACCCACATCTCCCACTTTAAAGGGGTCGGGGGGACAGGAAGGCATGAGCTTGGGTAAATAGTCTGGACAGCTGACAGGACAGAGACACCCAGAAAAGTATTCAGCATTCAGCACAGGAAACCGAATTTCCTTCCTTTCCATTTCTGACGTGTTAAGATCTATTTAAGGAAATACCTACCTCCTTCAATCACAGCACCTTGTTCAAAGTGAGCAGAATGCAAATCTCTAGCCGCCTCAGAGATAAGACAATAACATAAAGAAAGCACTGCCTAATCTCAGCCTCCTATTAAATTGCCACATTAAAGCAACACTGACCTTTATGTGGTTGGAAAAGCTGGTTTATGGAAACAGAAGCAATAAACCAAATTAATTGGGAATGTTTGTAGGCTCATGTTGCACCACAAAATGTGAGAACATTAACAGAAAATATCTTCTGCTGTCAACAAAGGACAAACTGGCTTCATATTCTATGACTTTCAATTTGCCTGTGAACATCTGCCAACGCACCACCAGAAGAAACGCACTTCAAGACAACTTCGCTGCAGGAGGATAAAATAAAACTTTCAACTGCGAATTTGTGTTTATGAGAAAAAAAACACACATTCTTACAACAACATACAACTACGCCTTAATCGATCAATCTACGTCGATGATAACCTAATATTTTACTCATTAATGCGCTGACTCAGCCTTCAGTTAAACCTTATAAATCTGTCACTGTCGAATGCTGCCAGCTCTATACACATTAACGTCAACTGTGTTAAAGCTCTTCTGGCTCTAAATTCAGGGAGGCCTCGCAGCAGTGCTATTTCTGTGAGCGAGGCACATGATGCCATATGCCGCAGTTCTGATGTCACCTCGCTATGCCGCTACCAAAACAATTATTCTGCCATGATGTAATCCACACCACTAACCTGAATGCCAAAGTCTGACACCAAGGGCAAAATAAGAAGCAGCTGACCATTGTCTTTAACATGAAAGGAAATATTGTAAAATAGCCTCTCAGGACATAAATATTTATCCGGTCTGGTAGATTCATTTAATTGCATATTCACAGAAAATAAACTCTGTAAGTGCACAGTCTAGACAGATGCACCAAATGAAAACAGGACTTTATTTATGTTGTAAATTGATGAGATGAATTTATATTTGTGCACAGGCCTAAAGGAACAAATCTACTCAGAATAGGCTAATTGTGGGTTTTTTTTCCCCCTACAAGCTTCTAATGCCTGTTGATTATTGACAGTGAATGCAACATTAAACAGAAAATACAGTAAAGCCTTAACATTGGTGTATCCAAATAAACCAGTTGATACTGTTAAAGGTCCAGTGTGTAGGATTTAGGGGGGGAAATAGAATAAAATATAAATAATGATGTTTTCATTTGCATAGACTCACCTGAAACTAAGAATTATTTTCTTTATATTAAAATAAGCCTACAGAGGGAGATGATCCTCTCCAACAAAGTCCACCATGTTGCCATGTTTCTATAATAACCCAGACTAGCAAACCAAACTCTGGCCCTTGAGAGGGCCTTCTTGCACTTTTTGCATTTTTAGGGGCCACCAAAATGAACAAGGGGTGTTCATTTAGTTAATTTCTGCGACCTCATTGCAAGCTACCACTAAATCCCATACACTGGACCATTAAGTTCTTCCTTGGTGGCTGAGATGAAGTAGCATGCAAACAAACAGTACAGTGAAAAAGCTGTTCGGCAGTAATTCTTAGTTGTTTTGCTGTCTGGAGTATAAAAAAGTCTAGAGAAGGCAAAAACGTGACACATGGACCAAGAACAGAAGCATAATAAGGACCAGCAAAACCACAGGCGTGATTAAAGAGTTAGACCCTTTGTGCAAAGTTTAATACACTAGTTAAATGTTCTCCCCCTGCTACTGTCTGGTGTGATATAGTGGGGTGCCTGCATATAAATACTGTTCAACTCTACAGAAAATAAAGGGGCTGCAAAAAGCACTTTAGTAAATGGAGCGCAAAACAGAGGTGCTCTGCTACAGCTTTTATTGTTCATCGTGCTTCACGTGTCTTATTGTTCTGTCACCTCTGCCGCCGGTTAACAAGATGAAAGAGGAGAGGAGATGTTTATGTCTCAAAGACAGAGCTGAAGTCGTGTGTTATGACGAGACTTTTGCAAGCGGGTGAGGAAGGAGAAGAGGGTGAAGCAGGATGTGAGGGCATCATCATTCAGGCAAGACACAGACGGAACCCCTGCACAAAAACACGCCTGCAGTCAATGGAGTCAGAGTCACAGATGGAGGAGCTCTAAAGGGATGAGTGACACAGACAGAATCTGTCACAGGGAAAAGTAAGTAGATTTTCTGGTCTCTTACTTGTAGTCTCAGAGACAGGAGGCCATGGTGTGCTTCCATCATCTTCTCCACTGGGTAGATCTTTGGAGGCAGAAACAAAAGTAACAACAAACAAAAGTACAGGGTCAGTGTGCAGTTTCACTTATGCAATACATAAAAAAATGAAGACGCGCAAAATCCTTCTTGAAAATTACAAGCTATTGTTTACATGTATGATGAAATCATTAAAATAAGTATTTCAATATGTATCTCTTTGCAGCATTCTCTTGTTTTGAGGTGGGTTAATCTAAGGATTGCATAATCAAAAACACATTCTAAGAATTAAGGGCAGCTGTTGCTGTGGTTTGAGGCCATCCAGCTTCTACCGAGCCCACCTCCTGAAGCTGCATCAGCAGCAAAGTCCTCATCGTCGTCCAGCAAGCTCTGAGACGCCTGGACATCTTTCTCTGCCTGGAAGTCTTCCGGCAGTGGGACCTCTCCCCACACCTTGGAGGCCTGAGTCACCTGCAGCAAACACAGAGAGATTTATAGGGGTTGAAGTCTCTGTGAAGAAAGGTTACACCCAGTGCTATACATGGACCCTGGAAGGGTGGGGGGAAACAAAAGCCGAGACGGGAAATGGGGCATTGTGATGTGTTTACTTTAGCCATTTATTATCTCTTAAAGGCCACTCAAGAGTTCATGTGCAAATTAATGTTCATGGCACCAGTTTGGAGTGAGTTCATTCAGGGCTAAAAGTTATTTTTTTCTCTGCACAAATGTCCCAAGACGTCATAACTATTTGCTGTTGTATTTATTTCAAATTTTGTTGAAAGCTGGAAGTTGGCAGCAGATATTCCCAGCTGACTGCAATGACCCACATATGGACACACACACAAGTACTACAAACAATCACACCCTCCACAAAACTCTGAAAGCCAGAGGGAAGCTGAGATCTGAATGACTGGATGACACAAATCTGTTTAAGTATGCTTTAAGAAAAAATATATCCAGCATACCACAACTGGGCTTTACGACTGGCTCAGGAATTAGGAAGGAGTCTATCATGGAAACATTGTCACTAGCAGCTGCAGTAAAAACACCTCAAATGAATGCAGAACCTCAGAGGACAAGTTTCAAATCTGTAATTGTCATGTCATTCACCTTTTTATATGAATGGAACAACAGCAGGGGTGTAACTTAAGGATAAGAGTATAACTGGAAAAGCAATGCATGGCCCCAGGCGACAGTAAGGTAACATTTCATTGAGCTTAAAACTGAGTTGAAACAGAGGCTGAGGCTGTATTTGAATGCACTGAGATAAATGCAACGTCAGTAGCTAATAAGCTTGGAGTGACAATTATAACATGTAAATGTGTCGCTGGTATAATTTTAAACATGTTCACCATTTTAGGTTAACATGTTAGCATGCTATCGTTAGCTAATTGGCTCTAGGCCCAAAGCTGAGGCTAAAGGCCCATTTATGCTCGTAAATGGATCCGTCCGTCCATAAACGGTCTATCTGTCAGCGCCTACATACTTCCATTAGTTCTTTACATTGACATCAATACAACCACAGTGAGGCACTGAAGTTTCAAAAGTTTCTACAGCCACAAATATGGCGACAGTCGGTGGACGTTATAATGATGTGATAATAATGTGATAATGTATCTATCAACTACAAAGCGGCAAAAGTGGAGATAACGATTTACTTGCCGGTGGTCTGTGAGGTCATTAGGTACATCGAGACTTGAGGACGGAGAGTTTTTTCACTTTTTCACTTCACTTTGTTGTTTACGTACACATTTGTCCTGCCTTGCTTGAAGTGTAGCTACACTGCCTTCAACCATTTTGGGTGGTATAAATGGGCCTAAATGGGAGTGCCAGGTATTTTGTCAGAAATTAAATTATTGGACATATTAAGATTTGGAACTGATAATGGAACTACTTGACTCACCAATAAGTAAAATTCACGGTTATGGAGGACATGAAGGTCTGCACCAAGTTTTACAGCAATCCATCTTGTAGATTGAGACATTTTAGTAAAAAAACACAAAGGTAAACCTCATGGTTGCGCTAGTGGAAAAGTCATCAGGGTTCATCTTCATGGGAACATGATTGATTGTCCAAAATTTCATTTCAGTTTATGGTATATTTGTTGAAATACAAATCCTCAATGGCACCAAAACTCTGTTATTGCTCATGAACTAGTCTAAACATGTATGAGAGTATAAGACATGACATTGTTTTCCAAAGTTCCATTGAACTGAGTAAGAGTGAAAAAAGCTAGCTTCAGTGTGGGTTAATGATTTATGAATATCCTCGAGTATTATCTGAGTGCAGATTTCTATCACAACATTATCTTATGATGATCCTCGACAAAACCACTCAATGTCACATAAATAAAAAGACAGAGCTGCCTCTTCTCCCGGCACACCTGATAAACACATACACTCTCAAAGAGGAGACACAAAGCTTAGCCAGCCACTCTCATATCTGATCATCTTGATAAATTGCCAGCTTGACTTGAGCATGGTGTGGGTTCATTATCTCTGCTCTCACCATCTCAGCATCCAGGCTGCCCAGACTCCAGCTTCAAGTGTAGATACCACTCTGGATGGATGCCACCCCTGGCATTTCCAGTTGGCGTGGTCTGCCAGTTCGTATTTCCACCCAACTCAGTCATGGTAGTTTTCCCATTTAAATGGTTCCAGCTAATAAATAACTTGATCTATCCCCGCAAATCCTCTCTCCCCTGACTGAACACCCTTACAACAACAATCCCGGGACATTTTCAAAAGCAAACTGCTGACTAACCAAATTCTTTTCAGTGGTGCAGACCAGCCAACCGTTGGTGTGATCATCTGCTGCTTCCCACTCCCTTGGGATGGGGGTATCATCACTGGATGCCATCTGGCCAAAACCACCACAAACCTAAAGAGGACCCATTGATGGATGAGTCCATATTCGCACCTGATCTTAAAGCTAACATGTTAACCTGCATCTGTTTGAGAACGTCAATTGGCCTCCTCTTAGGGAGAGTTTGGAACTACATATGAATTTGCTTTCTCACCATGTTAGTGCATTCTAGTTGAAAAAGCTACCATGACCTTTACTCTCAGTCTGGGAGTTGAGACATGTCTGTCGTATGAGAATTCTCTGTCCCTCGAGATAAATGTTTTGACCGGCGCTGAAATTCTTTGAACTCCACCCCACGCTGAGGAAACCGGCCTCACAGTCTCTCCTCGCATGAGTAACTTCTTGCAATTTCCAGTGCAACATATGGAAACCAGGTACATTTTTGAAAAAAGAGGGTCCAACATAAATATCATACACATAAGTGACACATAGAGGAGCACACGCATTCCAACCAAAAGGAATTCCACTGTTTACTCAAGAATTAGTCTGCACACAATGCACAATGTTTGCCTTGCGATATGAAGCAGTAGTAGGTTGGCAAAAAGGGATCAACAGAACCCATGTCTCATGAGTGACAGGTGACTCCATACAGATGCCTGTTGACAGGCCTTAAGTTTGCCCAGCTGTTGTTTAGCTGGACCAAGAGTACTTTCTGGAAACAGATTGGTCAGACTGAAATAACTGAGACGAAATCCCTTCAGGAGGGTCCCACCATCAGCTGTCGATAAATTTTGCAGCTGGAGATGTGAAGTCATCTCTACTTCCGAACAAATACTGGCTGTTCCACATGCACATTAATGCTGCACGTCCACTTATTTAATTTCACAGTCACTGGCCATTAACAGCCTGAATCAGATTTACAGCTTCCTGATTCTTCACAGTTTTTATTTGTAAGACATTAAGAAAAAATTGTCTCACCACTGCCATAAGAATGGCTGTGTCCATTATTAAGTTCAACACTCCTGCTGTTGAGATAACATGCTCTAAAGTATGGGAATCCATTTTAGCAAAACAAGAATACATTAACTGACTTTCAACTTTGAGACCAGTTCAGATGCTATAGACTACTACATAAATGGAATATTTTACATTACTTGCAGGTTGTTGGAAGAGCGAATCCTCTACCAAGTTGCTCTCAGTGCAAATGCATAATAAGATGCAATATGGAGCCTTAACTATTCTGGATTTTTAGCATATTTCAGCTCATTAATGTTGACTTCCTTATGCTTTTGAATGAAGGTTCTCTTTCTGTTTCTTGGTAGTGCGTTTAATTCAAAAGGTAAGACTGGCCATATTCATATTTGTGCTATTACGTACCTCCACAAAGGGGGTAACGTTTTAGACAATGTTGTTTTGTTTATTTGTTTGTTGTCTGTTTGTCTGTTGGCAGGATTACTCAAAAGATTTTAATTAAATGTTTTGGAGAGGTAAGTCTGGTGCAAGGAACAATCCATTAGGTTTTGGTGGTGATCGGAATCATCATAAATCATAAATGGAGAATATGTAACCGGTTTAAAAAGTCATTTTATTTATGTATGACTTTTTTTAACCATCCGATCCCGGATCGCTATATATATCCAGGTCAGGACAGGGTCACTTCCTCTTTCTGCTCTCAGGCTGGTTGGCATGTGTTTGTGCATAAAATAACAGACGTCAAGTAGCTGACGAAAAGAAACGGAGAGCAAAACTGGTAAATACTGGAGAGCAGAAGGATTGATGGGAGCTACTGAAATGGAAATCTGGACACACGGCTGGCTTGCGCACGCGCTTAAGCAACGGGAAGTTGCTCAATGAAATAGTACCTTACTGACCTGGGCCACATTTTTCCTGCAGTGTGACCGTAGCCTTAGTTTAGTGGGAGTATACCTTTAAGGCCCATTCATGCTCCCTCTATGTACGTAAACAGATCCGTCCGTCCGTATACGGTCTATCTGTCAATGCCTTCATACTTCCATGCATCCTTTACATCGACATCGATATAACCACAGGAAGGCAGTGAAGTGAAGGTGTCCACAGTGCACACAGACTAACTTGTGGTAGCACATTCAAACACACACCCACAACCTCATAAACACATGCACCAACAGAAGGACATTTTCATACACCCACACTCCAGCATTCCCATCCTGGTTACATCTCTGTGACAGCCAAAGCCTGTCAGAGGCAGCTTGAGAAGAACTCTTCAGGGAATTTGATTCGCCCACTCTGTTAATAAACCCACTGATGCAGCTGCAGAACGTTCCCTGAGAAACATTTGACAGGCATAGGCAATGACACACGGAAAATAAGAAGCCGCACCAAGCTGATTTTAGAAAATTGTCTCAATGGAGTGATGTTCTCACATGGAAATATGTAATGTTGTTTTCTGATGGCAGCAGCAAAGGTTAAGAATTCAGCTCACACCACGTATCTGCGATTCTTCCCACCACAGCATGTGATAGGCAGCTATAGAAAGATGAAAGCTGAAAAAGGCAGCATGCCATACTGCTTATCTCAACCACTTGTCTCAAACACTGAGTTGTGAGACAGCCATATATATATGTATGTATGTATGTATATACAGTACCAGTCAATAGTTTGGACACACCTTCCCATCCGCTTGAATGGGAAACTGTGTCCAAATTTTTGACTGGTACTGTGTGTGTGTGTGTGTGTATATATATATATATTCAAGCAAGCAGTGCACTTGCACTCGCAGAGAACCCCTCATGAGATGAATTCCAAACCTCATTGACCCCACATCCCCCCTGAGCCACCCTCCTCACGTTTTTACTCACTCCTTCTTAAAAACTAACAATATCTGCTTGGACTTGAATTGGCAGCATGCACTAAATAGGAATGGAATGTAAACTGCAGAGAGCATTAAGTGGATAAAAGCGTGACACTTGAACTCTTCTCTTTAGGTAGAGTAGGCTGAAAAGAAGGAGCCCTCCAAGCACTACCAGGCACCAACAAGGACTGAGCTGCAGAACCCCAGCACTCCCTTTACTTGACCCGCTGCTATCTGTGGAGTAGGTGCAGGAGTTTTAGCAGGACTGCATTAAATCAGGTCAATTATAACACACTGATAATATACAAATAAATTATGAGTGCACACGTACACACAGAGATTTGGATGGCCAAATCCCTGCATAAAGGTGTAGCAAGTCATCACTCATTTTTGAGAGGATAAAATAAAGATTCCCTCTGATACCACCTGATTTCCAGCACTCGCACACATATGGTGGTTGTGTTGTGAAAGGGTAGTGAGAAAGAGGAAAAAGGATAAGCCCAGTAGAAATGTTTCTTTTCCACGCACATGCAGGTCTTGAGACGTCTTGAGATTTTTGGAAACAGGGCAGCTTTGTGTATGTTTATGTGTGAGAGACAAAGTTTCCTATGTGTTTAACCCTCACTTGGAGTGGTGGGTGAATTGACAACTACCACTTCTGACACTACACCTCTGCCGGGGCCCCTACTACATAAAGGGCCCGATGAGTGAGGCCCTTCTGCTCTCTGCAGAAGACATTTCCACTGGGTTTAATCCAAAGTGACAGGAAGGAAGCGGAAGGAGGCTCTTAATTCAACAGACAAACACTCTTTGACAACATGCTAAGATTGTCTTCTCAAAGTGTTCTCTGACTCATACTGTTGTTGCAACAAACATGTTGGATTTTCTCAAGAGAGGGGACATGGACAGGGGTTGAAGGGGCCAAGGAGTAAAAAGTGAAGGACAAGTCCGCATTTCTGAGCACATGCTTGGAGTGCCTGCCTAGCCATCTTCCCCCAGGTCATTCATTCCCTCTCCCACACAATGCTCGTGCCATGCATTTTACAATAAGATTGGTCTCCCACTGCCACTGGAAGCTGCACTTTCTTGGCACGCATGATGCATTTTTAGATATATTTTAGTATAAGGTAAGATGAGGTGAGGCAGTAGGGTGCAATGGGTTGAACAACAACTGCAAAGGCAATGGTGCATGTTATTAAGAGCCAATTAAATTACTTCAAATAAGGTGTTTAAAGCGTGCAACATTTAATTAGCATTGCATTGGTATAATATAGTGTGTGTTATGCTAGCAGCAGCTAATGTAGCCTGGAGCCACTAGCCTCAAGCAAAGATGAGAAGTGGGCCACAGAGGTTTGGTAAACTCACTTACTTCCACACCATCAGATTTGGACACAAGTGACAATCCCTTGAGGTAACAAGTCCAATTTTTACAGAACCTTCTCTGGTGCCACAAAGGCCTTTATACCATTTTTTTCACGTATGCAGTTGCACTCCCTAAGGCCTGTAAACAGAGTTTGATGTGTAAAGTCAGTGGAGTTCCCCTTCACTTGGTAAAACCATGAGAGATGTAACCCACCTCTGTTACTGTATAAGAACAGAAAACCATACCTGCCACCACACCCTGATGTGATCAAACAAATTCAATAAGAGAGCAAGTTATGTTTTTATGCCCGCCTCTATGTGAGGTGCAGCCAGGTTAAAAAAAAATCAGTGGAAAGAAAGCAGCGCCTGCAGCTACACAGCCTCTGACACAACTTCACACACTCCTCTTCCTTTACACCAACACTCACTGTTTAGGGAGGCATGTCAAAATAAGCATCTAGCCTGTGCGGACTTGTGCATGCGGTGAAATTACACCGTGCAAGAAAGGATGTCTACAGAGCCACAATTAAATTTAAAAAAAAAGAAAAGCAATTCGTTTGTGAGGTTGTACTTTTTCACTCTGCTGCTGGGATCAGTGGAACAGGAGGGAGAACTAATGAATGCCTACCGTATATGCATGTGTTCAGGTGTACATGCTTGCAAAACCAGCAGTTTGCAATGCGACTTAATACTATGCCTGTTTAAAATAAGCCTTTGCTTTTACTTTTGCTTCACAGTTGGGGTATTTGTTATTCAGTCTTATAAGCTGGCAATGTCACATAAAAGAATTTGCACACAATTCAGCAAACATATCTGTGACCGACGCTGACTGATTGTCCTGATGCACCAAATCAGCTTTATTCCGGGTCATTTTAAGGATTTTACAGTATGTGTATTATATCTACACTTGTTTAAATCAGTTCCAAATGGTACAATTTGCAGCAGTGAGTAACGATATTTGTATTTCAGGCTAAAGGTCACAGCCTGGCGACATCACGACCAGACAGGCAGCAGAGATCGTAAGCTGGCTGTGAAACAAGACACCCCGGCTAGCAATAACTGAAATGCTATCTCTGATGGGCTTTTTTCAGCCTTGATGATAGCAGAATCACCAGACTTGGAATTTGTGTAAGGGCAAGTAGAGAAAAGCCTCAAGAGTCTCTTATTATTTCTTTTGTGGTTTTGGAAGTGTTAAAGAAAAGGGAGGAGTTCATCTAACTATAATACTGCCAAAAGTATGTTTTTTTTCAGCTGAATGTGGATATTTTGAAACTAATTACCTTCAGGTTATTTTACAGGTTGCTTTGAGTGTTTTAAGAGCTATACTGTATTACATTTTCACAATGGGTGGGATAATAGAGCGTAAACACATTCCACCCAAACATCAGTAGGCGTGAAGGCCCAGTTGACACCCCCAGAAGTCCTGTCTTTTCAATTATCACCCCAGCAGGGGCCCCAGCAGGACCCTGCATCAACAGACCACCTAGAATCACAGCAACAGCTTGTCCACTGAAGACAACCACCGTCAAGGAAACAAAGCCCTCCTCATTTACACATGCAGGTATGAAGAAAAACAGACATGGATGGCTGCACACATGAACACAAACGCTGGAAACACACCTTGTTAACAGGCTAAATTATCAGCCGACTGTTTCAGCCAGGAATGAAGCTATTCTATTTTAATAGGGCTCTGTGGTTTGTGGGAAAGGCCAATTAACTGAACTGGAGGTTTAGCTCTTAGAACTACTGCACCTCTTATTGTGAGAAAAATATCAGTGAATGTTTAGACTTGAATGGGGGGGAAAAGGCAAGGATATCTTCCAGCAAAGAGAAAAGATAGCAGAAAAAGTCCTGTCTCACCTGAGCTGCCTATCACATCAGACATAACACTGTGAGAGTAATTCATAGGGTCTATCTATAGCGTGTGTGTTTCCGGTAACATTTCTGAGAGAGTGACCTGCAGGGAGGAGGGGACAGAGGGGCCAGCTCCAGTTCCCCCAGACGACAGCTGACAGCCGAGGTGACTGGTGGCAGCTCGGAGTAGAAGAGAAGTCCAGTTTGGCCAGCCTCTGCCTATGTATTTATAACAGAAATACATTTGACAGCACTGCTGTGCCATTTAAGATAGCTACTTTTCTCGTAACTGGGGGGATCAGGCATCCATGGTGACCTAACATTAAATAACACTGCATTACAGGAACGCCTCAGACAGGGACTTGAGCTTCAGCTGCAGTGAATTAATGCAGGAGAACTGTGCACAACATGAGCCATGTACTTTTTATCTGGTTTTCCTTTTATGTACTGTACAGTAGTGACAATGTGGAACTCCCAGCACTGAAGAAAAACCCACATATGCTTCATAACTTCATGCTCAGTTGTAAAATAAAATATACTAAATATATGAAAAATGTATTCAATGAAATACTTAGAATTATTCCAAATATAATCACAACACATAATTTTTTTCAAAAATATCCTTCAGCTACACATACGTTATATTTGAAATGAATATCATTGAAAATGCAGGGGCATTTCAGCCATTGTAACAAGATTAAGGCCCTGTTTATAGTTTTGCTAAAAACAGAAACGTCTACGTTCACACAACAACGCTTTGGAAACAATCCTTGTGCACAGGGATTTGTAAAAACGGTTAAAAACGCTGTAGTATGCATGCCAGGCCAATAGTTGGCTTTTCACAATCAACACCACAGAATAAGATCACAGTAGTGGTGCGACAAATCAACACAGTCTGAGCTCACGAATTAGGCTGGAACTGTAACAGTTAAGACTGCTAGTGGCAGTTGTTGTAAAGTCAGGGGACTAGGATTTATCCTCTGGACATCATGGGTATCTGTTCAAATGTTACGGCAACCCATGCAACAATAATCAAGACATGTCAATAAAAAAGCAAAAGCGTCAATCTCAAGGACGAGCTCATGGAAAAGTCAGAGGACCATAAAACTGAATAAAATCTCATGGCAAGACAACCAATAGATATTCTAATACTATAAAACTGGTTGATTAATAGTCTAGATCAATAGAATAACCATCAATAGAGGCATGCTGCTAGCTGGCAAAAATTGCATGTCAATTTTACAATTTTTCCCTAATGTTTTCGTAAACATAACAACAGATTGTGCCAAGTTTTGCAGGTGGTTCGGCTTTAGAGAGGAAGTAGCGGCAGCTGTTTGACAGCTCTGTGATTCAGCTTTGGTTTCTATACACTGATGGCAGCAGCGGCATTAGATATACCCTCCTCTCCTGCTTCCCGCTACAGGACCGACTAATCTGACACCACCTGTTGACTTGGCCACCCTCACATTGTCCCACATGATCACAGGCCAGAACGAGCTCAGTCTGTCAACCCACTTCCCCCCTGGGTATCATACGCGATTAGTTCATGGTTACTCTGTGTGGGAAAAGTAGGCTAAGTAGACAAAATCTCTATAAGCGTGCAGCTTATGCAACCATTTCTGGAACTAATTGGAGTAGCAATATATGTATGGTTTTCCACTGAGGTGCAGAAATGAAATAAATTGCATCTTTAGAATAGCAGCTAGAGTGTGTGAGAACAGAAGAGCATCCAGATCCTTAGGTCATGGAGAGAATACCCTTGAGGCGTCCAGGCCGGAGGGAATAATTTCATGTTGGTAAAGCCACTTTGCACCAGTTCCCAAGGTCATGGCAATCTGATAATTAACTGGGATTTGGCAGGGTACCGTGGTGAAGCTTTTGGAACACAAAGTAGTTCCAACATGTTGAGCATCTCAAACCTTGTGCTTTGAGCAGTCTTTGTTTGGTAACCCAAGATGCCCTTTGAGCTCATAACATCACAACAAAACCTGCTGTTAGCTGAGCAGAACACTTTGTTGGGCGCCATCTGCACATCAAAGTCTTCTTCCTTTTTTCCCACAACATTTTCAATAATACTCTGTCAGCTCTGCCAAGACTAGAAAAAAGAAAATCCACAGAAGAGATGGGACATGAGAACAAAAATATTCCCCCACCGCTGTTCATGCCATTAATATAAACATAATAGGACTGTAGCAGAAAAGATGGCTGTGCTCCTCTGCAGATGTTCTCCGCTGCAAAGCTGCAATGCAAAACAAGACAATGTCGTATGATGTTGACAAATCATCAAACAGAGGACGGAAGAAAAGGTATTCAGGGGTTATCCTTGTCTTACAAGAACCACCTAAATCCTCCCCATTGGAAATAATCTAACAGCTGTTTTTGCTAAGCTTTGTACCATCAGAAAGACAAACGTGGGAGTGTATGAGTGAGCGGAGTGGGAGAAATCAGATCTGGCTTGGGCTCACTTGCAAAACAGTACAAAATATCCATGGGCAACAAGGAGAGGTCAACTTTCATCACAAGACAAGCATAAACAGGTTCTCTGATCGTTCACGTCGATCTCAAATTACCACATAGAAATCCTTCTTGGGTAAGAGGTCCACCTACAGTGATTCGGAAGAAATCTCAAACATATTTATACGACACAAAGCCATTTACAACATTACAGGGTCATCTGAGACAACAGTCTTTTCTTCAGGCATAAACAACAGCTTTCACTGTTGCTGAATTTTCTTATTCCAATAATGCTTTGGAGGATTCTCCTTGTTTCTGATTAGACATGGATTCACAATCGAGTGAATTTGTCTTTGTGTTTAATATCCATCTTAACTGACTTCTACGATAGCTAATTTGCCGCATGCACAGCTAGAAAACAATGCACCCATCCTTTGAGATGGCCTGCAGTATCACAGGAGGGAACTTTTTCCCAAAGTTTACCAGCTCTTCTTTCTCTTGCAGAAAAAATGAATGTATTCACAGCAGACTTGGCAAAGTACTATGGCTGAACCCTCATTTACAGTAGTCACGATTATGGGTCATTACAAATAACTCTTTTATGATTAACCACAGCTGTTGCCACAGTACGTATAGTATGTTTTAGCAGAACACTTCTAATTCACAAGCAACAAAGCCATTTATTTATTTGCTATTTCTGCTCTGAATGCCAGCATATTTTCCAAGTAATCCACTCTTGTTTTTTCCGACTTGGTTCTCAACAAGGCTGGAAAGATCCCACTGCCCATACCATCTGGGAGAAGTGCTGAAAATTCAGACCCAGGGGCATGTTTGTCTCAGCCGATCAACAGCTGCTAGCAGCTTACATCATTCCGATATAAAATACTGCTCTCAGTTTGATGGTGGAAAGCTGGGTGTAAGCTTGTAAACTAAAAAAACGATTTAACGCAGAACTAGAACATTCCTCCGCCAAACACCATTGTCACTTATCAATTATATCATTGAACCCAGGGTGCAGCACACACTACTTTACTTGATATCTGCCTCATGCCAAATGAAGTAACACCACCTAATTCCTTGATTCTGACTCCTAGCATTTGGAATCAGGTGTTAATCATACATGATTTACCATAATAGTGGATCTGGATCTATTTTTCATCTCGATATAACTTCCTACCTTTCAGAGACACATGAATTCCATCTGAGTGACTCTGAAGCTACATCATCTCACCTACACATTGGTGGCAGTGCCCTGTCTCTATCCCTCTCTCCTGACCCAGAACAATCGTATTGCCCTGCTCTAAATATATATCTTAATCTCCCAGATCCAGATTATGATCTGGATTATCATTCAGATCTGGATTCAATTGCGTATAATGGTGTAACATCGTGAGTTGTCCATGCCTGGGTATTCTTAGTTTGATTGGACCATTATTTTTCATGATTATTTGAAAATGTTACACAAAATTTTATCTTATCTGGCAATAATAAAGAAAGTGAAAAAGTGGTTCTGCAACTGTGCCTGGATCCACCAAATTTATCAAATCCTCCTTGGCCCAAGATCCACCCCTACACCAAATTTGATCAAAATCCTTCAGCAACTTTTTGAGATATCGTTCGGACAATCAAATAAACAAACGTGAGCAATCGCATAACCTCCTCCAACTCTTATGGGCGTAGGTAATGGTGTCAGCAAGAATTAAGAAAACATAGTGAGGCAGGTGACTTGTAGAAATCTGTGACTGATTTTCTGTGCTTTCAGAAGGGAGAGCTACGAGGAGAACAGAGGTAGCATTCCAATGGAAGAAAAAAAATGCCTCTGTAGCTGCAGGTATTATTACACCCTCCTCCAGAGGCCCAGCAACCAGTGTGGGTGCAGGACTGAACACGGGGTAAGGTCCAGTGTGGCGATGTCTCCAAACCTCTGTGCCATTTCAGAAACGTCATGTTTGCAAATGGCTTTTCATTTAAATATTCCTCACATGCCACAAAGAGTGCTAAAAAGACATTTTGACTTGTGAGTCACTGCACCTTCCCCATAGCCTTTAGCTACTGCAGTAAGAACCATGTGTTTAATGGTTATGCGTAGTAGCTTGAATTAAAATCATCCAACATTTTCAAAGATTCTTTTGTGCAAGGCTCTCCCCAATGTTCAACTCTTCACATGCGTTTTCCAGAGAGTTTCAGTACAGTAGGCCGTCTGCTGCTGTGGTTGGCAGCCACCCTCACCTCCCCATTTGAGGTTAGGTCTGGCCAAGAACCAATAAACACTAAAGAAAGCCATAATTCAGAAAACGCTCTGAGTGGTGGCAGGAACAGCCAACTGTAGCTCAGCATACTGGCACACCCACATCTGTGCAGCACACGACTTACTGGGTGGGAACATGCTCCTCAGGGCCTATGAGAACGTGATTCAGTGAGGAGATACTACACACACAGCACAGTTCTCTGTTTATACTCTTCTTTTTTGCCGAAAAAGTGATTTAGCAATTTTGTTTTGACAGCGTTCAATTTTTAATGACCAAAAATAGTCATGAATGTTTTGAAGCAAATCCGCCTCCGCTCTGGCCAGCAGAGAAGTGACCTTAAGCTTCAACCTAACCTAACAAGGGACTTTCCTGTGGGTTGTCTTCTGTGTTTGGTGAAGGAAGTCATTTATTTCCCCCAATCCAAGGATCAAGGCAAATCTTCACCACCCTCCAAAAAGCCAGCGAGCTTTACCTCTTTAACGATACCCTAAAGCAGAGAAATGTGAACATTCCTGAAGCCAATTACTGGGTTCGGCATGTGAGAGGGGATCAGGTGCCCACTTTGTCGGCATAAAATGCTTGCGTTCTGATTGGCTTTCGCCTTCTCCATTCACAGTTTTGAACCCTTGATTCAAACTCCCTCTGTCACCCACTGACAAAGGATCAAGGGACAGGACACTTGCAAAGAACCGGATTATGATCTGGAGGCAGGTTCAAGGAGAATGATCTGGGGAATCTGAGTGATGGTTGGATTGGATTTCTGCAGGTGTAAGGCACTCTTGTTTTGGCAGGTCAGATAACCCAAACCCCATAAATAGGATTTGTTTACCTGTATTAGTCAGAGTAACTACTAGTCTTAGGTTTAATTTTCATCTTTTCTGTATTTTACAACTTCGGTATCGATATCAAATTTGTCTGGACAGAAGCAGCCCGTCACTCCTTTGTTAATGGGATTTATGAGAAAAATCACTTGGCCAAGATTTTTTTTTTTAAAGTTTGGCAACTGCAGCCTTAACAGTTTAAAACTTGTATAAGGAGTTCCTTATACTGCTGCAATGCCTCCAGCTTCAGAAACAAGTATGGAAATCCAAGCCAGCCAAAACCTACCCAGAGTCTCAGAGCAGACTTTGGATAAGCAAACAGAGTGCAGGATGAAGATATGGTCATGAATGAGGGCCAAGGGAAAAGCTGTTGTATGGGAGATAAACAAGTCCCGTCATTATTTTTGTCCAAGGTCAACAAGAGCCTCTTGAGGCGTCTGGCTTTTTCTGAGTTATTCATAATTTTGCCTTGATATTTAGCACAGTGTATTTCATACATGAGTAAAACATTCAAATACAATAAAAGTGACATGTATTTTTAATTTTGCACCTATGTCAATACACTCCCATCAAAATTAATGGCTGAAGGCCCTGCCTTTAATTGTTTACCATATATAACCACTACTTATCCTGTAACTTAACATATTTCAGTATGAGTCAGGCTTAAAAGCTATGATATTCTGTTAGAGACTGACTGTATCAGTAAAATAACCTCTATTACCTCACCTGGATTGGAACTCTTCCTGTCTAGACTGTTTCCCTGCAGGTATGATTCACCAGTCTATCACAGACTGAACAGCAGGTTGTGATGCCGTTCCAGCTGTTATGATTCGGTTACAAGAATCAAATGATCTCCTTTGAAACAAACATATAACCAGTCAATAAATATCAACATTTCAAGCTCATGTGATTTAAATGTTCCTCAGACAGCAGGCAAAACTGTGGCCTGTGATGATAAATCCACCAGTATAGTAAGAGCACTTCAGTCAGCCTGCAAGCTATCCCAGTTTCCTTGATGAACTTGGGGGGAAGGAATTCCCCCAGAGCAGACCACGCCTGCTGGATGTACTGCTTTGAGAGCCAGAGGGAAAAAAAGTAACCTAAATTAAGCATTTCCTTTACTTCATGTTCCACAAGATAGTCCCAAAAATAAAGTATCTGATGTACAAAGCAGAACAAGATGCAAACACAGTATTCACAACTATGTAAACAGATAAAAACAGACTAAATCGCAGCGATTGTTGGTTAGAAAATATAGTACATCTCTGTTACTTTACTCATAAGTTGCTGAATATAACTAGGAAAAAACAAGTATGAAACTATAAAGAAAATGCACACTCCTTGTCAAATATTCATAGTGTGTAGAAAGATTGATGGAAACAACCTGGATCATTTTTGTAGAGGGCAGGAGGAGGGCACCAGTGATAGACAAGCTTTATGCGAGTTTACAGTCATTCATAGGATCTGAAACTATACCTAAGATATTTGAAAGTGAAAATGAAGCGCAGGTGTTTACACATTATTAAATGTTTACTATCATTTCAATAGCCAGATGAGGCCAAAGAAATACCTACAATTCCTGTGTCAAATTAAAACTTTTGTGACCTTTGGCACGGCCCACGTTTGACTTCACGTTGTTGAGCAACTAGAAAGCTAACTTGACTTGAGTGCTAACCTTTGAAGGAAGAGCCGGATTGTTAAAAATGGAGGAAGTTAATGTAGCTGCGCCAAACCCTTCATTTTTATTTAACCCTCTTTGTTGGAGTAGAAACATCTCACCAAAAAGGACTTATATACAGACTGTATACAGGAGTTATAGTTATTAAAAAAAAACTGTTTTAAATAGACAGAACATATTGTCCCACTAGCAAATGAGCTTGCAAAGGTTTGCAAGCAAGCTAACTTTGAGAGTAGCCCTTTTCTATAACTCATTTTGTTTATTACATCATGTACAGTCCTGAGAACAAAATGTCAGAGTTTGTACAATCACTAGCATGTTCCCAGTTTGATAGCATTTTAGCAGTAAGTTAAGCCACTATAGCAAGTTTACCAAGGTCCTGGTCCAAGTAGTCACTAGCCTACATCATCAATTGGCAGATTAATTTTGGCCACATTTCTAGCAGAAACTCTGTGCCCCCATATTTTTACAATCATTGTCATATCCAATAGAAAACCTGGCTAAAAATACAAAAATAAGAGTACCTGATTACGATTAGGAGAATTTTTCTCTAATTGGCTAAAATTGAAACATTCCATAATATTCTTTTATGTTATATTATCTAAACTAACGAGTAACAATCCCACCATTGAGAAGCTAATTAGAACCACAAACCTTCATTAATCGCTTTCATGGCAGACATTTACGTTTACCTTTACTAGAGGCTTTTTAACGATCCTGGTCCTGTGCTTTGTAAAAAGCCCCCATATTAGCCGGGAGCAGGACATAAAAGTCAGTGGGAAACAAAAAAAAGTGTGTCAATTAAACAGGAGGCCTCGTTTAAGTAATTTAACTGTTATGTTTATATTTATGTCAAAACAATTACAAATTGCTCATGAACAGTTAATTATACCTAACGTAGGTACTAAAAAAATTCAATTACATTTTTAATTATTAATATGCATCACCCAAAAGACTAAAAACATCATTAAAGGGTTCAAACACAAGGGTCCACGTGGTCTCCATTCTTATTGGGTCCCATATTTTTGCTTGTACATAGACTGACTCTATTGAAAGGGCTACATTTGTGATCATGTTTTCCTAAGGTGACCACTTTAAGACAAAATTCTGTAGGGGGGAACAAAACTTTAACAGATAATTAACTTTAATGACACTCTATGTTGAAGTCAAATAGACTTAAGAGAATGCATTTGGCAAAACAAACCTGAGGGCCGACATCTGACAACCATAAACAAGGTCTGGGAGTATCTTCCTCCCAACAGTTGACAGACAAATTTCACCTGTCCTCATAATTCAACAACAGGCCTTAATTTGAAGGTGTGCTCGCACCTACAAAGACATCTGTTTGCAAGGACTTTATGCAATAATACAAGAAAGCAGGAGGGTTAACCTGGCCATTCATTGAAAGCAGATGTGAGGGATCCATTTCCTACTATAATTATAGACAAGGAGCCCCGAGTGTTCATGTGAAAATACGCCAAGCTCCAGTGGTTGATCAGCAAGGTGAAGCCATCAGGTCTATGAGGGAAGGCAGTGAAACCAACTACAGTCACCTCTATGTGTGACTCAACACTGTGCTAATGGACAAGTCAGCACAAGCCAGTTCATGACCTTTCAAGGAAAAAGAGCAGAAAGAGGATAATTTAGGACTCAGCTTTCACCAGTGAGGTTACATCACTTCAGTTCTTTATGGTAAAACAATGCCGTCTGAGAAACTGAGCTTTAGCGTAACAGCATTTTTACATGAATAAAAACATTTCAGTAGATTAAATTATGATTTCATTCGCTTGCATTGTTCCAAGGTAACCTTAAGCAATTCACACACATCAAAAACCACTCATTCTTCAGCTGAATTCAAGGTATTCCTGCCCAAAGGGGGGGCTGTACAAAGGCAGGATGAGCAAGGACTGACAATGCATGCTATCCCTTAGAATATGTATGAAAATAATAAAGGCATTCTGAATAAATATTATATTAAAGCTATGATGATTATTATTATTATTGTCTGTTTTCTTGTTTGAAATATTTTAGAGACGAACACGAGAGCTCATTTTTGGCATTCAACCAAGTCTATGTTTTCTCTTACTACATTTAGCATAAGCACTGCAGATTGAGGGATGATATTCATTGGTGGTGTGCAAAGGACAGCAACTCAGTCTTTACTTTTTTTTAAATGTACTCACAGGGGCTTTGACCCAACAGCTCTCAGCAGCAGGTAGGCAAGACACAACAGATCTGCAGCAAAATATCTCAAATGGTTATGTGTAAACTTTAACGTAGACTAGGCCTATATTGTGTGTGGGTTTATGATATCAGAAGGACAAGCTCCACCTGCAACAATACTGCTGGCGTGCCCTCAGAGACAGAGCACCCAGGGCTGATCAGACCATAATCTCTGCCTGTCTGGCTGGTCTGTTCTCAATAACAAATAGACATCAAGAAAAACAACTCCGCATTCTTCTATTATCTCCCTCAAATCTTGTTTTCCAATATCCTTGCGCCAGGAAAGCCCTTGTAAAACAACAGACTAAAGTCAACCATGTGCCTGAAAGACAAGACTGATGTCTGTGCCAGAGAATCTGCATCTGTGCCAAATTTTTACCCCCATGTGCCACCATCCACACCCCTTGTACTCGTGACAGGGTCATATCACAGCCTCAGCAGGTGGAGCCAGGTGGGGAAGACGGGGCCTCCCCATCCTGACAGAGCTGAAAGAGCCTCCTCTATGTGTTCACAGCCCACATAAATCACACAGGCCCTCAGTTCAGGGGAAGGACCATTTAATTACCCCTTTTAAGCAATAATTGCCCGACTTGACTGGAGGTGCTGCTTGCATGAAGACGAAAAGAAAAATAATACCTTCTGTGATGATTATGGAAGACAACAAGGCTGAACAAGATCTTCCTTTTAGATGATCAAATTATCCATATTTTACATGGTTAGAAAAAGAGATAAAGGAAATAAATCTGAAAAGGACTTATGAGATTTGAATTTGAATCTCCGGTGCAATTTGATTTAAAAATAATTTAATAATTAACAGCTGCTGTTCCCATTACTCTGTCTTCAGTGATGTGGTGTTATAGGGGCATTGTTTTGGTCACCGGCTACTTACTGTAAACTGTATGTATTAACTAAGAATACAGGCTGACTCATGCTTCCACTAATGCCTCCATGTCAGAGATTTGAAACATGCGCAGTGATGAACCTTTGGTTCGATTCCTCCTCCATTAGTGACTCTATATGTGTCATGTCTGATCAAACAGTCAACTGCAACTTTAAGGAGTGTATCAACAAGCCTCTAAGCTCAGTATTTAGATGACTCTTCATTCCGTGGGTTGAAGAGATGGTTTGGGTGGAGAGAAAATTACATACAGCCACTTGAGTCTAAAACCACCAAAATTCCCCTTGCCTTATAGCTTTACAAGGACAACCTTCAGCTTCAATGGGCCTGCCAGGTCAACTTGCAAAATGTCAAGCCACTGGGCACATGATGGATGCTAAGCTACTTTAGTCACTGTGGTGGTTAAGGAGTCTTTGTACCTCTTTGTACTTCTGTACATGACGGAAGATAAAATCTGAAAGCCTTCACCCAGCTTCTCCCTGATGGTGATCTGGATCAGCTTTAAGAGAAGTGTATTTGAAAGTGACCTGATTGCTAAATGTTGATGGTTTCCAGCAGCATACAAGAGGCTGTGATTTTAATCCAGTGAAAATACCAACAGGGTCCACATTCCACTTATCAATGGCTTGGTTTCAGTACTACTCACAGAGAAGTGACTGCCTAGCATGGTGCTTTAGCCCCTTATTAACTGTTTGACAAAAAAAACATACAACTCCTCGTCGTGAGGTTCCAATTAAGATCATATCAGCTGTAAAACACATATCCAGTTGGTTAACAAAATAGTGCAAAGGTCCAGTGAGATAGAATGGGTAAGTGATCTATGTAGAGTAAATGTCCACCCAACCGGTCAAATAGAGGGCCGCTCACCTTGACTCAGGATCTGCTCAAGGGAGTCTTTTCTGGCCACTGTCGCCAAGTGCTTGCTCAAGTGGGATTGTTGGGTCGCTGTAGAATAAAGAATACGGTCTAGACCTGCTCTTTTTGGAAAGTGCCTTGAAATAAAATTTGTCGTGAATTGGCTAGCTTTTGCTGCAAATATTAGCATGTCAGGCTAACTCATTTACTGCCTACAGGGGTAGGCTACAGGCTCATTTATGCTCAACGATAAAGATGTAAATGATGCGTTCATTTCTTCCTTCTTTGTGCACTTTTTTCTTATGGATACGGAGGAAACAGACAAAATGAAAACGTATCATTGGAAAACATTGGGGGCAGTGTAGCCATAATTCAAGTAAGACAAAAAAATGTCTACAGACACGACGGAGAAGATATTTCTGCTAAAAAAAATTGTTCGTCCACATGTCGTGATATGTTTAATGGCCTCGCAGACCACTGCCAAGTACATTGCTGCCTATGATTTTGACATTTTTATTAACACATTTACCTTTACATACCATTTCAAGCCTGGAGGAGAGGGGCAGCGACTTGGCCAATCCTGCTGACCTGCCAACTGGAGAGTGTCAAAGTTTTAAGGGTCAGAACACTCGGTGAAGGTTAGTTGCCTCCTGATGACATCCTCTCCGGGCCAAGCAACACAATGTGGCAATTTTATTAAATTCATAAAATATTATATTACATAATTAGATTTATCATAATAAGCTATTAGAATGTGTGATTTTGTCACTTAGCTAAAGATTTGCAGGACTTTGAGGATGGATGCAAGCTTTTGGATATATTTATATGATCTGAGATCAGGTCAAAGTCTGTTTGATTTGTTGGGAGTAATATTTATTTTTTATTTTAAAAAACACAATATGTGAATAAGTGTGTTTGTGTGTCTGAATCAAAGTCTTTTTCCATGACAACACAGTTGGGCACTTGGCATGGAACATGACTCTTCAAAAGCAGCAAACCTGCATGGAAAATATTTCCAACCAAGCCCTTCTGCTCAGTTGAAACACACTGTGATGGAAATTCAAATATCACATTCTAGCTGGGAGAGGAAAATAAAAACAAGGGCTTGTACTTTGGCATAATTAAGTCCAGGGGAGTTCATTAATCCTTAGTTCCAGTATGTTACTTGCCATGTTATGAGAACTTATGTACAGCTTTGCAACTGCACTCAGTGACCAGCTGACAGTCTCCAAATAAAATAGATCCCATTGTGAAAGATATAGCAATGCGGTGATGATGTTTCTACATTTTTACTGCATGATAAAAGACTGCAGAGAAGATGTTTAAAAATGAGTTTAAGACCTTTTGAGATATGACTGCATAAAAACTGGGTAGACTACAGATTATGGGATTTTTCAAATACAAATGTTTCAGAGAGAAAAAAAAGGTTTAAGAAGGGAATAGAAGTATAAGGGTTGAAAGAACAAGCATACTGGGTTATTTCTTTTAACATATATGGAGCAGGACATCTGAAATGAACACAGGAAAGCCTGAGTAAACTTTGCTCCAGGGGAAGTGGTGTCTTCTTGTCCTGTAGATAATTCCAGCTTTCATTTCCCCAACAGGATGGTGACTCAGCAAGGAACCAAATTTTTGAACCATCTCAAGCCACTGCACCGAAACAATGGACTGCCTGCAGCCTATTAACTCATTTGCTTTTCAGCTCTGACGATATCTCACCATGGAGCCAATCACTTGCCCAGATTGCCATGAATGTTACAGGAGAAATAGGTGGTCAGGTAGGAGATTCAATGAACGGTAAAAGCTACTTGTAAGAGTGAGCAGACAGAGCAGGAAAAGGACAGACAGAAAATTCCTGTGAGACCACAAAGTGTTCTGTGACTGTGCGTGTGTGTGGATGTATGTACAACAAAGTAAAAGAGTTGTTATGTCTCGTAGGACAGCAGCTGACATGATAACACAGAGCAGATTGGTGCAGCTCTCCTGCTGTCTCTCCTGAGGGCTTCTGCAGCTTCAGTGAGGGGGAGAGTGAAAGCCCAGTGCCTGAGAGCTGAAATCTTCCATTAACAGAGGCAATATGGCACAAATCTTTAACAGTGGTTTCAAAGTCTGACAATCTGTAGCAGATATGGACTATGCATGTAATGGTATTTTGTGATACCAAAATTGATGCTCTACCCTTCTTCACAACTGTTGAATTTGTGAGCTGAAAAAACTACAGATTTTGTCAGCTGTGAATGGTTGGATAATAAATCTAACATTAGCTAAATGAATCATTATGTAAAGCTTACATTTGAATGTTTCTTGTCATTTAAACAAGACTCAAGAAGATCCACATGCAGCCATATACATGGCATCGTGCTTAAAGGCTAAAGCTAAAGCTAAAAGGTCCCAGACAAAAGCCCCTTTTACACAACCCGGTCAAGATAGGACTGCTGCACCTTTATTGAGACTCACAGTTTTGTACAAACATTAAAAAGACCTAATGGGAGGTCACAGTTTTTCAGCCTCTGAGTTGGAAGCGGACGTAATAGCAGTGCTGAATCAGTCTGTATAAACAGAGCGAGGAGGCAAGTCAGTAGGACAGGACGGAGGTGGGATGTTTTGACCCACAACCAGGAGATTTAGGGGCTGCTTACACAACAGGTTCTACCAAAAAAAACGGTAAACTTTGGCTTGACAACGGCATTTTGGGGGCCTGAAAACACAGACTATTGAAAATTGGTTCACGAGTGTAATCGCAACCGTTACCGTAAACTAGCAAACCCCAATTCTTCTGAAAACTTTGACAACACAGCTCCACTTCCCACCTCGTGACTATTAGGCTGAAAATGTAACAGCAAAGCATGAACAGAACATGGGGTTTTAATTTAATTGGAACAGCTGTGTGACATGCGCAGAAGTGATGGCAGTGACATATGTTTCATGCGTTTTACCGGAAGATGGATGGATTGGAGATGGGTTTTATTCCAAATGAGGTGTTTATATGGAGCATTTTTATTCTGATTGAGCATTTAAACCGATTTTAATCGGAATAAAGAGGTCCATGTAAACCCAGCTAATAAGGGTTTAATGGTGGCTTAGTTCAATTTGCATCTTCTTAAGGTTACAATGCAGTCTTGTAAAACCAGAAGCCTTTCTGTTTCAGGTAGAGACTTGTTGTACAGTAAGAGGAAGTGGAGGCAGGGAGTGAGACATCATCAGCTCTGATAAGACACCAGGGTGTGATTTTTTTTTTTTGTAAACACTTCACGGCATGTCGGGGTCTGGCCCGATTTTAAAATACAATGGAGAAAAAAGAATGATAGCATTCATTTAAGTACCTTGGATAAAAAATCAACTCACTCACAAAACACAAAAACATCTTTGGTGAAAAGGCCAGCAACCCCCATCAGAGTAAGTTGGGAGGGACCATACAAGACAAAGCAGTAACTGCCTTGAGCAAAAAGAAGAATACCCAAGTGAGTTCTCATCAGTGCTAGTAAAGGGCACAGACGTCTATAGAGCACCTTCAAAGGGGAAGTGCAATACAGTCAACTTAGCATTACAATGACTCTCTAATGAACACAAGCTGGGGTACAGCCAGGGTAGAAGCCTGGTAATACATGTGAAATTAAGTTTACCAGTCTCTTTACAGGCTTTTGTTCCTCGTTAAACTGAGAGACTAATGTTACTATTTCCAGAGGAGCAGAGTGACCATGGTGTCAAAGGGAAGCTAATGAAAGCTAATGTCATTTAACAAAAATAAAAGAATTCCAAATGACAGGAAGAAAAAAGCATTTACCATTAACCTTTTTCCAAACCAAACAAATAAGTCTGTTTTTCAAATTTTCTACATCTACAATCTACAACAAAATTTATCGGATTTCTCCCTCACCCAAGCCCAACCCCTCCACAAAATTTAATCAAATTTAGTTTAGAATTTCTCAAGTAATCCTGCTGACAAACAGACAAACAAAGAAGCTAGAAAGCACACAGAGAGCATGTACCTCCGCCAGCGCCATTGTCACTAAAACCGGAACAATTGGAAAATAGTTCCAAAGCTATGTCAAAACAAAATCCTGTAACAGTTATTATTTTTCATGATATTGGCAAAATGTAAATGAAATATTGAAGAGTGAAAAAAGTGATCCAGAATCCAAATCTGCACCTGAATCTGCCTCGAAATCTAATGAAATTAAGATCCACCTCTACACAAAATTTCATCAGAATCTTTGACAACTTTTTGAGATATCTTGTAGACAAACAAACAAATGTGGGTGATCACATAGCATCATATAACAAATTAAACCAGGTTTGTTATAGTTTTTAAGCGAGATTTGTGATCACAAATAGCTCCTGGTGATTAGCTGTTTTATTGCTTGTGGTCTGAACTGTCTTGTGTCCTCAAGACATTCTGTAACCTCACCATGAACTCTGCTGGCTTTATTGCACCTGCAGCTCCATAACACTGGTATGAAGAGTGCTATATATACTTTAAGTATGTTTTACTCCAAAAAGAGGCAAAAGGGCAACTGTTTGTCTGTAACAATATTTTTATCAACTTGTGTAAAATGAGTTACACGTCATACAAAATGGACGGGCCATATCAGGAAATCCCCTCAGTACTTGCTGCACTGCAAAGACGGTTCACTTTGTAGTAATATAATATCTTGCTCACGACTACTTCTGCGAGTCAGTTATCAGCTCATACTTTGATCACTAGGCTGCACTGCTTCCACAACATGACCTTACAGTTGAGCACTGTTGAAGAGAAAACTATGAAAACATTTGGAGCTCTGTTGGATACATTGTTATCAAAGGGGAAAAATACATGTTTTAATAAAAGAGCTTTGATGTCTGAAAGTGTATTCCCTCCAACAGAGGTACATTCTAATGTATTCCTTCCACGTAAAACTTGTTAAACTGTGGTTTGAGACCAAACCCATCCACAGACTCGTGTGTCAGAATGTGTGAGGAGGAATGGAAAGATTGGGACTCCAGTTACAACAAGCGGTACTGCAGAGTATGTGTGCTCATGTCAGCACACGCACAGTGCTGCTGCTGCTATACCACCTGAGGTGCAGCTGTGTTTGGAGTTGACTCTTCTGACCGACACAGACGAGACACTGGGTGTGAAAGAGCAACGCTACAGCAGCTCCAGAGCACAGTCCATTGTGAAAAGACATTTGTTTGTGTGTGTATAGTTGAGGGTGTGTCTAAGGTGGGAATGGGGTCCATCTTTAAGGCTTTGATGCATCTCTGCAATCCAGATTTCTACTTTGCATCACATATATCACAGTAATCTCAGAGGTTAAGGTTAATATGGTCCCACACTCTAGATATTTAAAGGGCCATACCAATATTTTTGTTCATTTCTAAATATCATATATATATATATATATATATATATACACACTACCAGTCAAACATTTGGACACAGTTTCCCATTAAACTGGATGGGTAACTGTGTCCAAACTATTGACTGGTACTGTATATATATATATATATATATATATATATATATATATATATATATATATATATATATATATATATATATATATAAATATAAATCTATATATATAAAAATCTATATATAAATAAATATAAATCTATATATATAAAAATCTATATATATATATATATATATAAATATATATATATATAAATATATATATATATATATATATATATATAAATATATAAATATATATATATAAATATATATAAATATATATATATATATATATAAATATATATATATATAAATATAAATATATATATATATATATATATATATAAATATATATATAAATATACATATATATATAAATATATATATATATATATACATAAATATATATATATATATATATATATATAAATATATATATATATATATATATATATATATAAATATATATATATATATAAATATATATATATAAATATATATATATATATATAAATATATATATATATATATATAAATATATAAATATATATATATATATATATAAATATATAAATATATATATATATATAAATATATATAAATATATATATATATATATATATAAATATATATATATATATAAATATATATATATATAAATATATATATATATAAATATATATATATATAAATATATATATATATATATAAATATATATATATTTATATTCATACTTCAGTTAAATGAATGAAAGCCTATTGCTGCCTAGAAGGTAGTAAAAATATGAAACACTCCACCATAGTAAGTAATGTTAAACTAGGATTGTGCCTTCTCTACATATACTAGGCTACAGGCTAAATTCAACTTAAGATCACCTATCTGTATGGGGACAAGAAGCACAAAATAAAAAGTATAATATTTTCAGTTTAAAGGCCCATTTATGCTCCCTTTACATATGTAAATTAATACGTCCATCCATGAACGGTTTATCCATCGACCCGTACATACTTCCATTCGTCCTCTACGCCAATATCGATACAACCAGACAGTGAAGTTTCAAAGGTTTCAACAACAACAAATATGGGGACGGCCGTGGGAGGTTGTGATAATGTACTTAGTAAATACAAAGCGGCAAAAGAGGAGGTAACGGGGCCATTAGGTACATCGAGACTTGAGGACGGAGTGTTTTTACACTTTATTAAGTCACTTTTTTCTTCTTCATTGTTTCCGTGCACATTTGTCGTGCCTTGCTTGAATTGTAGCTACACTGCCCCCAACCATTTCCAGTGGTATTTCTCTGTTTCGTCCATCTCGGTAACCTCTCCGAGAACATATTCCGATTACATACAGAATGAAAGCAGACGACGCTCGGAAAGCTCCGTCCGTCTCCGTATCCGTCTTTAGCGGAGAGCATAAATGGGCCTTTACAGCCACAGCTAGAGAAAAGAAAGTCATCAGCAAACATTTAAAAAAAATCCTGGTTTTGGCGTATCAAACATTGTGGAATGACTACATTACACAAATACATGCTAAGTATTTAATATGTGAACCCAAAAGGTGAGAAGGCCCAAAATAAGAGCTCCAAACCATCTGCAACTGCATACACAAATTAAATGTGAAAACTTGTGAAAAAAATCACAACCAACCTTCACTGAACTGAGAAACAGTAAGGTTCCGAGTCCTCACCTCTCTGACCTCTACACCAGCCCAAGTCACACCTCACTGCAGAGTCAACAAGTGCCAGCTTGCCGGCCTGCAATCCATATGTGCCAATGTGCTTGAGGAGGGGGCGAGCCACTTCAGTGCAGCATTGTCCTATTAGCCAAGATGGCCTCTCTCCTGGGGCTATAATTCAACAATGCAGTGTTTACCGAAGCCAGTCTTCAAGCAATTATGTGAATGGGTCTGGTGTGGGCCGACCTTCCTCACTGTTCAAACTGTGGAGTGGAGTTGGTGTTTGCACTGCTGGGCTTTGCAACTCCATGGAGTCCTCATCGACTCTGAATGAGAGTTAAAGCACCAGGTAGCTCGCCTGGTCAATGCATAGCCCAGCATAGACTAAATAAATCCTCAGATCAGACTGCTGTGACATAACATTTATCAGTACAGAAGACAAAGAGAACAATTTACACCAGTGACACATGCTCTGCAGACTGTATAGTCATATATAGGAATCCAGGCCGCCCTTCCCCCAACCCCACTCCAACCCCCAATGAAGTCAGGGGACAAACTATACTGGGAGAAATCTCTGTGCCAAAATTGTCAGCGGTGGTGCTCACAGTTGGTCTGACATCATACATTAGGAAACAAAGTGGAATTAGTCTCTTATACATGATTAAGTGAGAGCAGCACAGACCCCTGGGAAACCATTTTTACTAGTAAAATCCTAAAAAAGTCAAAACAGATTTGCGAGCATCCATTTTTGCAGGTTTTATTGAATATTAAGTTGTAAAAGAAAAAGTCGAGTTGATAATTTCTCACACTAGTGCTACTGGTGGTTCTCAGCAGGTTACAGAGGATTCATTTGTGATGAGAGCTCTTACCCACCATGAGTTTTTATTGACTTTGATTGTTCGAGTTGATGCACATGACCCTGACATTCCAGCGGGGAGAAAGGAGGGCCCGTAGTAACACTGGTACGCGTGCTTAATTGAATAAAGAGGCAGTCGGCCTGCTGTAGCTCAAAGTCGTAATGCACGAAACCCATGCTTGTGGTTCCAGATAATTTCATTACTTTGCTATTGTTGGTCTAGTAGTCAATCAAGGCTGTGGTTACAGTGTAGAGGCCGTCTCATGTTACCGTCAACTGGCAGGAGAAGACACATGAGCACAGCCCTCTGGGGACTGGGTAGCTTTTGAGAATCGATGATATTGAAGATACATAACTTGTGTTAGCAGCTAATACACCTTTTGTCTTAACTTTGTCACCTGACAAAGTCATGTATCACTCCAGCCACAGGAAAGGTTCTGCGCTCAATAGCATGTCACGCCTGCATGATAAATATACCTTGAAGTCTTTACAGTATAGCTTTTCAAACATCTAGAACAGTACAGCTCATGTGCTCTATATCCAGAAGGTGAAAGATTCATTTCTGCTGCCCACCGCAACTATGTCCCGTCATTCAAAAAGGCTTTGCTTCGGATCAAATCAAACACAGAGGAGTCACGGATATCTCAACCATGACAGCTCTGTTTATTGGAGGGCATGAAGGTGAGAGACCAGACGGGATTTCATCCAGTGGTGGTGGTGGTGGGGGGGGGGTCTATTTTCAGCAGAAAGGCAATGCTCATTGTCTATATGATTCATACAGCAGATATAGAAGAGTACAAATATTTAAAACTGAAATATCATTAATTACAATACAAAATATGTCTAACTGTGCATGCAGGGTACTAGAGACAATACATCAATTAGCTGGCTTGAAGTTAATAAGCAATAACTTAAGAACATAAGGATATTTTTCAAGCAAAATGTTAATTACTGTAACCTCAAATTTATTAAATGATCTGTTAATGTTGTAAATCATTCTAATGTAAATAAATTAGGATTTTGGGTTATTCGTTGGACGAAATAATCGTCTTGCAGACATGATCTTGGGCCATGAGGAGTTTAGAGACTAAATTATCATTCAAATTAAGACAAAAAACAACAATCAGGAGTGAAAAAATGTTAGTTACAGTTCTACTGCATGCTGCACAATCGTGAAAGCTGATTGAGTTAAACCAGAGGACGCAACTCGGTAAGAAATGTATGGTGCATTCTTGTAACTGCATGAGATCTGGGATGCAGCATCAGGCATGTGGATACAATAGGATAGGGTAACCAAAGCTCATTCTAAAGGATTGCCAGGAGTTATTCATAAGGAGGAAGGATATAAAAAAAAGAAGTCACTCTTTATGCATGAGGACACAAAGGAATAACAAGACATATCGGTAATAATAATAAATACACATTTTGTAACCCCATACATATGCAATAATTTAAAAAAAGGCAGTGTGAGTAATGTAAACTGTACCCTGACTAAGTTTGAGAGGGTTTAGGAGTTGGGAGACTATGAATAGCTTGTTTCTAGGGACAAACTTAGCTTCAGCTTCCCTCAACAGCATGTTCTAGGCTGTCATATTACTTTTAAAAGCATCCCTACACTACATGCTGAGCTGGAATCTGTTATACACTTATTGCATTTGATCAGCCCCACACTACTGAACAGAAATAGCAACATAGACAGACACATGCCTCTTTTTTTTGCCTTTAATAGGGAATAAAAGCACTGATTTGTAACTTTGACTTAACCTCATGGGGAATAAATGCGTTTACAGGTCAGTTTTGTGGTTGAATGAAAAAAAAAATGTTTTTAATCCACAGTGGACAGTTTAAAAGGGTAAAGAGAAAGTTTGAGCTCACTTACAGTAACCAGCTGGCATGTGAGTATCAACGAGAGGATAAGTCCACAGATCAAAGTGGTCGAAGTGCCCATTTTCCACCGACCCAGCGCTGCAAGTGCTGGGGAAAAGGAAAAACCGAGGTCTGTCACTCCTGGACACTGGAGCGGTGTGATGTCTGCACCTTTTTCACACTTTTCTTCTCTGTGTAGGAACCTCCTCTGCGCCCCGCACCCGGTGGGACTTCATCAACAGGTAACACGGATCCCTTCGAGGGCTGTTTTCTCTTTTTCTGTGACGTCAAATATCGACTCGGAGAGACTCCAAACGCGCTTCTTTCTCCTGTGCGCTCCGAAAATTGGGATTTGTGGGCTAAATGCAGTCTTGCAAAGTCACTGGGAGGTCCTGTGCTTGGATTGAGCAGAGAGAGAGAGAGAGAGAGAGAGAGAGAGAGCGAGAGATTGGGGGCATGCCGTAAAAGTAAAAGGCGGAATGGAATCCAGGGAGTGCTGAAAGAGAAAAGAGCTAATCCCAGTGTGGGGAGACGCCACCTGGTAGACCCACACACTCCACACATATTATTGTAGTAATTTTATCATTATTACAAACACAAGTAAAGTCCGTCTATGATACTAAATATTGAGTCTATAGCAATGTAAATAGTTTTTTGTACTTAGTAAGGCAGTAATACCACATAATACTCCACTACAGTTAAAAGTCTTGCATTGTTAACTAGAATGGCATCCAGTAGAGCGCATAACTCCACCAAGACCCAACAGTCCCGTTTAATCCAATCAAGCTTAAAATCAAACTCATAGCCCTGTTTGTCACAGCAAACCATTTCACTCTGGTGGATCCGGATTTTTATTTGGATCCGCACCAAATTGCACAAACTCAGATACAAAGCCCCTAAATATGTTTGATTTTATTTCATTAAGATCCATTCCCTGAGAAATTAAAGAATACCTCAAAGAAAAAAACGCCCTATCTAGAAAGTGAAAGAAAAAATATCCTGGACCCGCACCTTTGTCCAGATCAGCACCAAAAGTTATTGGGGTCTAATCTGGCCCAAAACCCACCCTCCCAGCAAGTTTCATGCAAATCCGTTCCGTCGTTTTTGCGTAATCATGGTGACAAACCAACAAACAAATGGAAACGACTGAAAACCTATACTATTGAAAGTAAAAAGAAGGGTACTCATTAATTAGAATGGACCTTTTCAAGTAATGTATAGGTGGTGCAAAGTAACTAAGTTTGCACAGTGGTGCACAGTAACTAAGTACATTTACTTAAGTAAGCTATTGTACACTGTGCAAGTACATTTTTGATGTATTGAGTATTTCCATTTTCAGTTTTTTCTCCACTACATGTATTTTATAACATTAGTTACTCTGGACAAAACATACAAAATAAAACAGAAATACACAAAAAAAATTATTATTACAGTAATATGAAATTCATCTGAAATGAGCCAATAAGCATTATATTATACTTCTGTTACTTTAAGTTAGATGTTGTTGTTTAGACTTTTAACATGTGTTAAATGTTTGTTTTGTATGTTTTGTGGTGTGTGTTTGCGGTGTGCTGCTACCTTAGTATTCGTATATGTTACCTAAAACCTGGGATCCAAATAAATAAAGAACTAAGCAAACTTAAGTATATGTTGATAGTAATACTTCCACTTAAATAAAATTTTTATTTATAGCAGGCCTTTTTCTAGACTTCTGTCATAATAACTTAGGTTGTGTTTAAATGTTGTCATGGTGGAGCTAATTTTGTAGTGCATGTCTGTGACGTTTAATGACGTGTTTACCAATATTGCTAGCCAAGCACTGACAACAACCTTATTATTAAGATTACTAGATCTAATCCTCAAACATTGGTCCTTATTATTTGATAAACATTTCTGTAATGTATTTTTCATGTCCTACCGACACTCCTAAAAGGTAGTTTCACTTCTTTCAACATTTTATTAATAAATTAATTCAAATTAAATGGATTTTTGGTCATTAAAAGACTGGGATTTCCTCATTTTGGTAGAAAACTGTTGCAGGATTCTTTATGAGAGATCTCTTTGACATAGTAAGCATTGAGTGCCCTCTACTGGATATAGACAGGAGCTACAACCAAGGCTAAAATAAGTTCTCCATGCAGTGGAAACAAAGGAACAATTCAAGCATTAAATAAAAATAGAAACACGATTAACTGTCCTGTGTTGTCGTCCCATCAGAGACACGAACTAAATAGAAGCCACGAGCAGAAATATACGATAAACTACTTGTCAGATTGGAAATCTATTGATGTAACTTGTATAGAGAGCTTACTGTAACACTCAGAGATTTGAGAGCAGCTGCTGCCAATTAAAAGCTGAACCCTGAATAGAAATGGAAAGGAGCACCAAAATAGGCCTAAAGGTATGCTACGAATGAAGCACTTGTGGGATATGCATTTTTACAATGTAATTAGATTACAATGGCTATGTTATTTAAATCAAATGATCAGTTAGCAAGTTAAGAAAAAATCTCCTACTCTTTCGCCCTCATTGCCTATTCAGAATCCACGAATACATTTTGTTTCTAACATCTAATTTTTATTTTACGTTGTCCAAAAAAAAGTTTAGGAACCACTGCTGTAAGATATGAACTAACATTTATAATATTAATTATGTCACTTTTGATCTTTTTTGTTGATGCAGTATTGAAGATCACCATATATTAGTCACATGCTTGATCTCACTGGCTGGATCTCAGGCCTCAGAGCAGAAGTCTGTTCCGGTGCTCTTTAGACTCTTCTTTAAAACTACAAAGGAGTCATTTCTGGTGACTCCTTTGTAGTCACCAGAAATGACGTGGTCAGTGAGACGAATCTCACTGACCACAGTGGTGTGACTTAGGGACTCCTCCCTTGTGTCCTGTTAGCAGAAATATACTGGAAAAAAGTCTGTCAAACATGTTTAGAATAAACTGTCTCAACTCATTATTATAGGTCCCAAAACCAATGCACCATTCAAGGACATGTTAAGGATACCGTGGCATCCAGGACTCCTGAGAACACTGACCCAGTCAACTCTGACTATTAATGTTTGGAGCTCAGAATGTAGAAGTAATCTATAGCATTCTTGAAGTATAATATACTGGCCAGAAGATTTTATTTAATACCAGGGACAACTTAATACAAAACTTTTACCTTTATGTCTAATTTCCCTCTGGCTTTTGGAGAGGCTTAACACGGCTGGTGAGCTGAGATCTAGCTGGGTAGAGAGATGAAGCAAGTAACCAAGTCATTACATCTCTGACATGCAGCTTATAATCCTAACAGATCCCTCTGGTAACATGAAGTAAATCTCCATGTAAGCAGAGTATATTCCAAATATGTGAAACTGCATTTGTATTAATATCAGTATTAATAAAGTTTATTTATATAGCACTTTTCCAAAACAAGGTTACAATGTGCTTTACATGTTAAAACTATTATTAAAAAAAAGACAATTCAAGACAAGTAAAGTAAAATCAGGCAGTTAAAATAATTTTAAAAAATGAAGTAAAATGGAATTTAAAAAAAAACAATTTGCCACCAACAGCAGGTTGTTTTATAAACCAAACTTAAAACCTTCCTTTTTGATCAAGCTGTTTCTAAATGTTGGCCTATACGACTTATTTGCACAGTTTATATTTCTGCATGTGTGTCTGCATGTATTTGTAAGTGTATGTTTGTATTGATGTTTCTGTTCACGGCTGTTTTTGTGTTTTGAGCTTCTATTGTATGAGATGGGGCGATACAAATAAAGTTGAACTGATTTGAATTATTCAACAGCTGTATATCTCTTCTAAGAGAAACTTTATCCAGGAGGGATGATGATAAATAAAAAGAAAGAAATAAACAAAAAAAAACATAACACATTTGTAATTGCATTCCTAAACATTTGTCTGATATCATTTCTTTTGTAAACAACCATTTAAAAATCTAAAACTTCCACAAACAGTGAAAAAGAAAACAGTTCATCCAGTCATTGAAACAATCTAGTAAAACTATATTTGGTAGAGCTTAATTTGATTTGTAAACACCGATCTCCTCTGAGCCATTAAAACAACAACAACAAACATCCATTTTAAAACAAATTGGTCTGGTAAGCATCATCATCATCTACCGTTTTGGGGGTTTTTTTGGTTTGTTTTTTTAGAATTAATACAGTATCACAATTGCAATTCTTAAGTGTATCAATACTTTCTTAAACCCCATAGTGAGCACAAGGTAAATCTGATCAACTCCTGGTTTAGCTGTTGAGCACTCTCAAATTATGAGATCCAGCCATGAGGTATTAGTGGAACAGATTTCAGATAACTCACTCTAGCTCTGTGTATTGCATTAGAATGACTGTAACATAGTGTGTGTTGCCAACTGGAGCTGGACTGTGCAGCTGTAGCAAACAGCTGTGACAATGGCCGACAGATTAGCCAAAGGACATGAAATGCTTCCGCTCCCAGTCGGGGCCAACGCCCTTGGATTCTGATGCATGCTAACTTATACTGGAAGAGGATTTGCAGGATTTTCACCCTTTATTTCATTCAACTCTATTTTTCCTTGCCCTCATTTTGACCTCACAAGTCAACAAAAGTCATTTTTAGTTGAGCTTATTAAAGAGGAATGCAAAGGATGAGTCTTTGAAATTACTATGCAGAGTACAAAGTGAACATGTTGTTAATCATTTACTCTTGAAAAACTGCCAGCTACTATGTGTCAAATACCAGAAGGTTATCAGATATGTTTAGACAGTAAACACACAGCCATGATTAAGTAAATCAATTCCTCTTGTGACACTGTTGAGACATAATCCAAGGAAATTGCATTCATGAAAGAGTTTGCCCTTGTGATTCGGTTTTGAAAGTTTGCATGGGAAATGACCCAGTAAGGCTGCAGCTGACATTGTTGATATCAGGAGAGAAGCTCACCTTCATCAACAAGTCATCAAGTCACTGGTGGCAGCATTTTTCTCTTGTCTTGATTTATCAGGAGTCTTTGTCTCTCCAAGACACATATTCTGTAAGGAAGCATTAGGATGACTGTTGGAAGAGGAGGTCACGTGGTTGCTGCACGTCACATGGCTGCCTGATAGAGGCACTGAACACTCCCTGTAATCAGAGACAGGTGTCTTAATCACCACGTCCAGTGCACCTGTGTTAGCTTCCAGAGTTTAGATACTGAGCAACTTTAAAAAATGCATATTTTTAAGAGCCCAATATTTTCCTTTCACTTGCCCTGATCTATTGAAACAAACAAACGTGATACAGACTTTTTACAAAGTAAAAGTACTATAAAATATAAAATACAGTACTCAAAACCAAAACATGGTAAATCATGAATAACTATCATTTAGATACAGCAGTCAGGCGTCACCTTCATATCCACCAGACCACATGTGGCTCATGTCTGTCAGGAGTAGCCTACCTGGACCAGAACAATGTCGCTGTCCTTCCTTGACCATCACCTTGTTTCCTGATCTAAAAGCCCTCTTCTTCTCATTCAGAAGGGCTTTTATGTCCGAGGTGATCCATGGTTCATTGTTTGGAAAACACTGTGCAGTTCTGGCTGGTACAGAGTTTTCCACACAGAAGTTTATGTAGTCAGTGATGCAGTGAGTCAGACTATCAATGTTCCCCCCCCTCCCATGTGGTGCACAGATCACATCCCAGTCTGTGGATGCAAAACAGTCCCTTAGTTTCTCACTCTCCTCCTCTGTCCGTATCCTGATGGTTTTCTCTGTTGGTGGGTGTTTCTTCACCATGGGCTTATAGACAGGCAGGAGGTGAACCAGGTTGTGATCTGAATTGATCACATTGATGAACAACATACAGCACCACAGTGAGAGTTCATATTACAAAACAAGAGTGTTAGTGTTAGTTCAGGATTGTTGTTTGAATGAAAAATAGTTCATAAAGTGATTTCTAAACACAATATTATAAATATTTTTACAGCAGTTTGGTGTGCTAGTGTCCAAATACAAATGCCAAAACAAAATCTGCCTGTCAGAATCAGCTTTATTGATCAAGTATGTGCAGACATACAATCAATTTGGCTCCAGTTTTAAGATGCTCTCAATGTTAGAAACAGTTCCAAGAACAATCTACAGGAACACATGAACTGTCTGGCAGCTAAAAATAAGGAAAGAACTCAGAGAGCACAAACCTCTCCAACACCATTTTCACTACAACCTGAACAATCACTAATGATAAAAACAAACAAACATAGTGTTAAAAAGATTTTCATGTTCCTATGGAAATTGCTTATGTGGCAGAGATGCTACATGTCAAAGTAAGACCCACATGACTGCAGGAATCAAATAACAATGTAAGATGATCATCATTATTTGTGTACATGCAATGCAACAAAATACAATAGGTTCATGGATTAAAACATCAAGTTGTTGTTGTTGATCACAAGTATTTCATTTTTGGGAGGACGCACAACATTTCAAAAAGGAGGTTGGCACCTGTCAGTGCAGTGGTCCCTGTTGAGGAAAAAAAAATTATATAAATAATGGTTGCATTTAAATTCAATGATAATAAATTGATGAAAAATACAATTGTGATATAAATACCTGTGGTGTCATAGGGTGGAGACACTTCCACTAGATCACATCCAACAAGGTTTAGACCACGGCAACCCCGAATAACCTCAACTCCCTGAATCATTAAAACATATATTTGTATTGTTAGAAAAGAACCTAATTCTTTAGGTGCTTTAATTTCCTAGACGATTTACGTTTCAGCATGTTTACCTGTATGGGAGTCAGGCCTGCTATCTCTGGTGTGCCTGTTCCTGGGGCAAAGGCCGGGTCGAGAGCATCAATATCAAAACTGAGGTATAGCGGACCGCTGCCCATCTGAGCCCTGACCTCAGCCATCAGAGGAGCAAGAGATTTGAACCAACACTCTTCCACTTGCACCACACGGAAACCCTGAACAATACACAAAGTAGGGCTTTGTTCAAACACAGTCATTATTCATCACTTAACCCTTCTGTTGTGACAGACTTAAAAGCTTTCTCTCCAAGAAATGTAGTTGATTTCATCTTGCTCACAGTTCATTCTGTGGCATCATCTTCGACAATGACACTGATGACGAGGAGAGAAGCCAGGAAACTGACGGTGAAGATGATTTAGTAATGTTATTGTTGTTCTGGGATGTGTTCAGACATTACTTTTGTAATATGGTTAAGTTTTCATGTGTAGATTTGGGCTTTTTATCTTTACTAAATAAATCATGCCGGTCAGTTTTAACCAGGAACACAAAAGATGTTATTTTGTGCAACTATTTAACATTTTTAAATGGTTTCAAAAGAAATGTCCTTGTTAAACATTGAAACAAAGTCGTCTGTAATAAATAGCACAATACGTTTCATCGGAGTATTTGTTATAGTCAAACTAATAACTATAAAATGCTTTTTTTTTTTGCTAAAAAATGAGTTGTATGAGCTCAGGTCAATGTGGCCTACAGACTAATGGAAGTTCAAAACCTGTAAAACTTGTAATGTTCACAAGAACTTGAGCGGAGAAAGGTGAAACAACATTAGGTGATAATATATGTATTATTATGGATTTTTATTCAGCTAGAACGGAGCGGTCATTTTTGACCAGGAACACCAAACTAGTTAATGAGAAACAAACACAACAGGAGGGTTAAAAAGGGGCAATTCAATAAATATGACAAAAAATGCTTATCTATGCGACTCTAATGTGTATACTGTAAATATTTTTAAACATGTTCATTACTGAGTTTTAGAGGTGCTGTTGAATTGATTTTTATACTTTTTGACAGAGTTTTGCTGGCTGTTTCCTCCTGCCAGTATTCTAGCAGATGTACCTGCTCCCGGCTCCATTTATAGGCATCTGCAGAGTAGCTTGAACCACGCAGACCAATCTGGACCACTCTCTTGCAGTCCAGTAGCCCCTCCTCCACACATCGTCTGAATGGGGTCCCATGTGCAATCTTCTCCCCTAAGAGAGTATCACTGGTGTCAGCATGAGCATCCACATGGACCAGACCCACTGGGCCGTACCTGACAAATTATTACAGAATAGAGTGAGTGAGGCACAAGAGCATAGAAATAGTTAAGAAATAGTTCTTATTTTCTGTCTTGAGTGTGCACACAACCACAAACAATAAACAGTCATGGAAAAAGTCATGCTGTTTATCATGGAGCAGAAAAAAAAATCTGAATGCATAACAGAATCTATGTGAAAATATCTGTTCTCGGGATTTAACGATCAGTTCAAGAGAAAATCATTAAGGAATAATTCTGACAACAGACAAATCGCTTTGATCATTTCACAAACCAAACAAGAATGGTACCCAGTAGAGCGCATACCTCCGCCAAGTCCCTCCTTAAAGTTTCTATACCAAAATTTAATGGGTTCTTGCATAATTCATGGTCTGCCCCTCTACAAAGATTTGTGAAAATCCATTGGGGAAAATATTGAAAATCATGCAAAGCTACGGAAATTGGAAAAAATCCTGGTTACGCCCCTTTTTCCGTATCCACGCCAACATTTTATTTTTATTTTTTTTCCTGACCCATGCCCTCCATTCACAAAGATTTGTGTAAATCTGTTCAGTGCACCGTCCACCACAATGTTATTTAAAGTTATAAAAAATGTTTTACTGGATCTGCCCCTCTATTCAGATCCTTTCACCAAGTTTTGTCAAAATCCATCCAGTAGTTTTTGCGGAATAATGTTGAAAAACAATACAACAAAACAAACAAATATACACAGGCGAAAACACAACCTCATTGGTGGAGTAAACCATTAATGGGGGGGGAAAAAAATCAACCAATTAATCAGTAATGAAAAGAATTGTCAACTCGAGCCCAGATCTGTTTACATTTGTGTTCATTGGCAATATGAACTGATGATACTAAGATAATAATAGGTCATAAATAAATAATATACATCATTTGCATGCAAGCATGGTCAACTTACTTCTCAGCAACAGCTTGAAGGATTGGATATGTGATAGTGTGATCACCACCTGCAGATGACAACAACCCATTAATGTCTGACATTTGATTGAACTGTAGTTCAGTTAATGGACAGTAAAAATCTCCCTTTGATTGTTGTAAAACATTTACTGAGCCGTCATGAATATCTGTCCAGAGGGTGCAAAGATTACGTGAGCACTTTTCCCTTCAGCCTCTTTCTCACCCATAGTCAGAGGAATACAGCCTGTGGCCACGATCTTTCTGTAGGCCTCCCTGATGAGTTTACAGGTGTCCTTCAGGTCGTACAGATTCACATTGACGTCCCCAATATCAGCCACCATGAGGGACTCATAAGGTGCCGCCCTGGTCCAACTATTGTAAGCTCTCAGCATGGCAGATTCCACTCTGATCTGCCTGGGACCAAACCTGCGGTGGAGGAGGAAATATACATTTTGTTGTTGCATTGCAGTGACAGTTTTGGGTGATGAAGCTCTAGCGAATGTTCAGTCAGGAAGACTAAACCTTAATGATGAAACCTTGTAGAATGACAATTATTAACCCGCCTGTTGTGTTTGTTTCTCATTAACTAGTTTGGTGTTCCAGGTCAAGAATGGCCGCACCATTCTAGCTGATTATAAATCTATAACAATATATATTATCACCTAATGTTGTTGTTCATCTTTCTATCAACTCAAGTTCTTGTGAACATTACAGGTTTTGCAAGTTTTGAACTTCCATTTGCTAATTATGGTCTGTGGGCCTATTGGCACAAAACACTAATTGTAGGCTTACGCATTCATTTTTAATGACCGGTCATTTTTGACTGGCAAGTGTACATAAGTTCAATAAGACGACCAGAATTTAACAAAAATTCTCAAAATGTATTTTGTGTGTTCAGATGCCATGTGTGAGCAAAGTCATAGAGCCTCATGACAAACAGATGAAATGAACTACATTTTTAGAGAGAAAATGTCACATGTCACCTGTCACATTTGACCAGAATACAACAGAAGGGTTAAGCATTAAAAAAAAAACTAATGGAGAACAAACCCAACATTAAATTACAACAAAAAACTCTGTGGTTGTGAATGTGTGAGTATATGTACAAGATATGCGGCAACTTCTTACCTCTCTGATACATGAAATCCATTTGAATGACGCTGAATCTGCATTATCTCAGCCACATATTGGTGACATTACCACGTCTCTCTGTTACCATACTGCGACCCGATACATATTCCCCTCTCTGAATTTATATTTCAATCTGAATTACGATTTATAAGATCAAATTGCGCATTTTAATGAATCACAATGAGTACCTGCGTATTTTATATTGATTGGTCACGAGCCGCACAGAAAAACACTACCTGGTTCCCGGCCGGTTGGAGGTCCCAGTATCAATTGGCACGCCGACAAACGCCGCATCGAGCCCGTCCGCTGTCTCCTGGTGGGGTAACCTGGCCATGGTGGGGATCCCCGACACCCTTGCAACAAACTCGGCGCTCTGTGGCACATTGTAGGGTTTCCCCGAGGACTTCTTAGTGCACAGAGCAAAAGTTTGTCGTGGCCGAAGAGAGAAGTCTGCTGCAGTCCCACTGCATGACAGAGAAATAAGACTGTGAGTTATTTTCAGGTTTCTCAGAAGCGACACCATACCTGCGGAGCGTTTGAGCCTTTCACTGAAGAAACGTGAGTCGTCTTGGGGGAGGGGAGGGGAGGCGAGGGGGCGACGCACCTCTCCTGCACCGTCACTGGAAGCTCGTGACATTCGTCGCCTAATGGGCATAAATGTCATGACATATTATCCACCAAGATATAGTTTGCTTTTAGCTTCAAACTGAACCGAAATAAGCAAACCATTCATTAACAATTTAATTGTCGTTAAAGTCTGCAAAAACACTGGGAAATAATTTCCTCTTTAGTCTAAACGGCTCTTAAATCTGTAAATGGCACTAATTGCAACTTGTCTGCTGACTCTCCTTTTATTTGCCTATTCGTGCGTAATTTGCGCTATTAGAAATAAAGTTTGGGCTGCTGAAAGACAATAGAAAAGATGGCTTACTAACCTCAATTTAAAAAGGCACCATAAAGAATCTTGTGAATTCTATAGGCTCTTTTATCGACCTGGGTAATGTCTTCCAAGTATCCACATCCAAGACTGTAAAATTTATTTTAGCCCAATTTAACCAGAGCAGGAGAGTTGAAACTTACTTAGGGTCAGTTTACTCAATTCCTCTTTTTTTGAAACTGTTGCATGCATATATATCCTCAACGCATCATCCACATGAGGTTTTACATGCTGTGGTTGTGAAGCAGTTATAGAGTTATCACCACCAGACACCTGCATAACACAATTATGACTCAGGCTTGTCTCATTACATTATATCAACAAACCATTATGGTAAATGCGATCTTCAAATTAATTTCATAATCATTTCAGTTTTCATAATCCTGTTCCTCACATAACCTTTATAAATCATCTTAGGTCCCATCTAAAACTACTGGTTTCACTCATTTACCAGTTTGTGTGCATCTTGCACTTCATTTAAAGGCTAAATTTGAGAGGCTCAGTCATTTTAATCTTGGCTCTGCTCAATTCCTTCATTTTAATTAGCATGAATTGTTGCAAGAAATATGTTTGCTTCATCAGATTCAGCTTCTATAATCCAAATCTCCTTTGTCTGCACCCCAACTAGAGTGTATCTTCATTCATGTGGGTCAGGCTGGTGAACAGATCGGTAACGCCTGCTGGGAGCTGTACTGGATGGGATCCAGCCAGATGGACAGATGCCCAGTGACAAAGCCATCGATGGAGGAGACGATTCCTTCAATGCCCTCCGCAGAGAGACCGGAGCTGGGAAACACGTCATCAGAGCTGTTTTTGTGAACCTGGAGCCCACTGTCATTGGTAAACTCTTTGTAAATAGAGATATCATATCATTTCATTTGGTCAAACCCTTAAGTAAGTCAGGCAGTTTCGACAGGCCAAGGAGGAGGCATATGCAGAGGTGGGGAAGGAAACCTGTATAACCAGGCCAAAAACACACACAGATCAGTGTTGCTAAGAGGCACTAGGCTGAAAAGTTCATGATCTGCACCGATCTGATCTTGCCAAATTGTCACTGTGTTCCCTTTAAATGTGTAAATCTAGAGTCACATATTTGTAGAGATGTTAACTTGGAGATGAGTTAAATAAACACGATGAATGACTTGCAGAACTCAGATGCCTCTTCTGACAGATTATTTTATTCTTGAACACAGCAGAGAAATGTACACATTCAAAATATTCTCTCCTTCTTCAGTGTGAAAACTCTATATCTTATATCCCTAACAGACCACATGATTGTGGTATTTATTCAAGCATGATACAATGCAAACATTGTATGCCTAACATGACTAGCTCTGATCACAGATTATATGAAGTAAGCAGGATTGTTTTAAGATTCTCCTAGTAGACTTATTATAATAGGAATTAAGAAAAAACAGGCAAACACCAGTGAGCCTTAACAATAGCTTGGAAAATAAAGTGCTAACCACAGGAACAAAATACATCCTTACGGTCAATCAGTCGACTCCATGATCCATGTTATGTCCCATCATCATTGGGATAACTTTGTATTAACATGATGAGGTTTGTAAATGCAGTATATTGTGCAGAATGAACAAATAGTGTAGGACACAGACACCCAAGGGCATGCTGTTTAATGCTTTCTGATGGTTCTGCATGTCACCTGTGAATATGTAAAACCTACACAGTAGGTTCTGACAGGACAGTATGTACTTTTTACTCTGATATAAAATATCATTGGCTTTGGCCATCATCTTTATCAGTCTAAAACTTATCCATAGACCAAATCAAACACAAGGATAACGCAATCAAATGAGTGTGGGGTCTTTCCTCATAAATATCTGTAAAGTGCATCAGAGCTAAAAACAAAGTACGTATATACTCTTATAACAGAAATGCCAGTAGCTAGCACATTTTCTCCAACTACAGTAGCCTCAATAATCCATGACGCAATGCAACTGCAAGACCTGTTGTATTTTGAATAAAGGGGCACCAGCTGCACTTTGGTTTAACTCCTGCTGATCCTGTAGAGAGAGTGAGATGCAGAGCTTGTGAGAACACAATCTGGGAAATGCAGATCAGCTATTTCAGAAGCATGCTGGTTCAGGTCGGATCAGCCAATCCAAAAAGGTGAGTTGTACCATTTAATACCGACAATAAGTGCTGGAATAAACTGACAGAATACTGCAGAATATTGCAAGGGTAAAGTGTCATAAAGTTTGCCTTAATAGCCTTTAGATATAAATAACAGTCTGGCTGAGTATCAGTGCAAATTTTAGCCCTGGGCTCCCAGTCCGTCCATATTACTGACTCTTAAACTATGTCTCTGAATGAGTAAGAATAGATCTATGCAGACAGTGTGCAGGCCTGTCGCTGGTGTCGCCCATACAGGAGGAAGCCCACAGCAGTGCGAAGGTCGTCCAGGTCCAGGTTGGACAGGAAGCTCCTCTGAAGCTCCGCCTCCACTGTGTTCCCACTGGGTCCACTGCAGCCCTTCAGGAGAACCACGGCAGACTGGCACAGCAGCCAATTAACCAGCTTCCTCATGCTAGCGCTGTCTTGGTTGGCCAGAGCCTTTCGTCCCCAGAGGCTAAGATGTAGCATGTTAGCTGCCACACGCACACTGGGACGCTGCAGATTAACAATAACATGCATGAGCAGTGTTGCATCAAAGAGTAGGTTAACTTAATACTACCAGACTGCTGGTAGACTAATATAATTATTAGATATGCCCATCCTGAGCATGTGAGTGTAAAACTGGCGTTAAAGCTGAACTGTTATGGCCACCTTGTGTTCAATACTTTTGTGGTTGTGCAGTTATTGCTTTACTGTCCATTTTGTCAACCAGGATATGCCAACAGCATGTCCGGAGGGAATCCCCAGGTTGATTACGCCCACGTCGTCTTGCCTGAACAATCGCACCTGTATGTTCCCTTCCCTTTCCCCTAGGCACTGACAGGGTTGTAACCTTCAATATATTTATATCCACTGTGCATAATGTGAAAGAAGTTATTGAATTATCACCGTAGAAGTTTCCCTCTTAATCTTTAGTGTTACTTCTAGTTTCTAATTCCATATAACAATATAATAAGTTAATAATATCTCAAAGTTACAGCTTTTTGCATTGCCTTCAACTGACCTAAAAAATTAATAAATGCAGGTTTAAGTTATTTCTATGGCTATTTAGAGTGATTTAATTTTATATAAAACTGGTCTAAATTCCTAAAAACACTTTTAAAAAATTAAAAATTTGATGAATTTTCAAGGACCTGACTGAGCACAGTATTCTAACAAAACCTTTACAACCCATGCCATACTATACCTTGCTTGTATTCCTCCTGAGGAGCAAACGGATCACCAACTGCACATCCGCTGGAACACCGGAGGGCAGAGGAGGAAGCTGCTTCTCGCAGTAACTTCTGCTCTCCAGTCCCACTGCTCTATAGAACGGATTCTGCTGCCCGAATATCTCATAGGAGATGGCGCCCACGGCCCAGGCATCCGCCTTGCTGTAGTCAATCACCACACCGCAACCTGGAACTGCAGTGGTCACCTTGGGGCAGACACATCATGAAGTGATCGAATACAGTCCTCTTTTACTGTCTACAACTGGCTATGAGCTGCTTCTTTGATATTTGAACAGCTTTTGGCACCGACTACTGTACATTCTTTTTTAACATAACAATTAAGAGCATAAGCTTACTTCAGGGGCCATAAGGGAGGCATTCCCTCCTCTGTTGACCCACATGCTGTTGAAGGGCAGCTGTAGACTAGAGTCACTCTGGGCCAGGCAGCAGCCAAAGTCAGTAATCACCAGACGAGGGGAACCATCTGCATAAAAGTAGTTGAAGTTTCAACACAGAACTGATGGAATAAAATGTTAAAATTGTTCTCTTACTGAGTTTTGCTCTGACCAGAGTCAAACTCCAACAGCACGTTGTCAGATTTGAGATCCCTGTGAGCAACACCCTGTCTGCACAGATGGTCGACTCCCTCGAGGAGCTGCAGCACCATCAGAGAGCCCTGCCTGCAGCCTGGTGTGGACACTTCCAGGTACTGTCGTAGCGTGCAGGGATAACTAAAGCACAGAAGAAGACAGGATGCTAGCGCTACTGAACTGAATGACTTCCATTATTTCATATACACCTCTTAAAGTTATAATCCTTGAGATTTTCATGAAATGAAGGGCTTTATCTCATTAATTCTAGCCTCACTGTTCACTTTAACACTTTATCAGAGCTCATATGTTACTGCTAATTTATATAATTATATAATTTCCCTCTGTTCCTAGTATTAAAATAATGAACAAGGTGGCTTTTATTGAGAAGTAATCACAGGAAATGCAATTATTTGTCACCAAAGGTTATTGTGCATCTTCAAAGCAAGACAACTGTAATTTCTCCGCATTAATTGACAGCAGCTCAGTTTTAAATATTGCAGAGAGTAGTGATACTACATGAAACAGTGACAGCAAGTTGTTGGATGCTTAAACATCCTCTCAGCAACTTTCCTGCACCTTGGTGGAAAACTACTAGCACTGTAAGCAGAATGAAATCAGTTCATGACTGCTCACAGCATGATTGACTGACATTTTTGTAAAAAAACACAAGTTTGTTTGGTTGTGCAATAAACAGATACATAAGATGGCCTTTGGTTGTATTTCTGAAAAAAGAAAAAAAAACAGCTTCTTAAGGAGTGTGGACTATTAAACTATACTTTCTTTCACCACCATTAACTACAGTAACTAAATAAACCAGGACATAAGCATTTTAAGTTTAAGATGAAGATGCTGACATTTACTTTAAAGCATTCTCCTTCACTTGAATTGATCAATAGGGTGAAAGATGGCCCGTCTTACTTTTTCATGACCAAGAAAAGGGTGCAGTTGTTGCCCAGACCAGCAGGGTTAAGCCTGGCTGGCAGCACATCTGGATACTCCTCCTGGGCACCTGGTAGCAACGGGACATCTGCTGTGAAAGCCCGGTACACTCTGATCACATTAGGGTGTGCAGAAACTCTTCTGGTCAGGAATCCAAACTGTCTGCATGTAGAGAGATCACAGTCGATCATAGGCTACTTTCCTACACATTGTTCAGTACTGCAAGATGAGTACCAGCTCTGAGGGTAACATACTTACCCATCCAGACTGATTTGTTCTTTTTGTGGCTTTAAAGCCAGAGGACCTGCAGGCACCAGTTCCTGTGACATGGATTTCAATATCGCCTCACTTGAGGACCCAGCCTGTAAACAAATTGCAAAAAATATACCTGTCAGTACTGATGTGTGCCTGTATCCCCACATTGGAATATTATAGAATACCCACGCCGAAGTTCCACATCATCTTGATAGCGAGAGGGAACGTTCTTAGGGAACAGCATGTCAGAGATCGAGAAGTCTCCAATTCCTCTTCATTTTCTTTTATCTGCACGAGAGGGCTCTTTGTCTCCTTCTGAGGGGCATGCGGAGCTGCAGCCTCATACACAACAGCGTTGGAGCCTTTCCCAATCTGTTTCCCAATGATGTAATCCTCCAGTTTATATCCAGAGGTGAATGGTTTGAGTGGGCTCTGGAATCTTTTCTTGCTGAACACAGCCTGTAGATGGTCAGAAATATATTTTTAACATGCAAAGAAGTAGTTATAGTCAGTAGTTTTGTGCCTACATATCGCAAGTAGGTAATAAGTTCTAGATAATGTAATAACAAATCATTACATAGGTATAGATAAGATTATCTGTCTGACATTTGTGTAAAGACAAATACATCATCTTTTGCAATTTAAAAAAACCACATCAAGACGTAAACTTTTATTAAATGTAAAACAAAACTATGAGATTTACCATAACGTACGAACATCTCATACTAGATAATGTCTCCAATTACGGACATTATTATAAATTATGTTATTTCTGTTAAATGACATTGGATCATTATTACATTATCACTTGCAACATAAGCAGCATTTCAGTGATGGGAAACATGAAAATAGTTCATTTTAACTACTACGTTGAGAAGTTTAACATATAAGGGTGTTTAACATCATCATATGATTAGTATGTAAATCTTAAACAGCAAATAACAAGTAGCTATGGTTGACAGTTTAGTTACACATAGTGAAGGGTAATTATGAGTAATATAATATAATAGTACCCCAAAGTATCTTGTGAACTATATCTGGTGAAACCTAACCTGGATCTCCTGACAGGTCGCAGCACTCTTTCTGTCATCCTCGAGCTGTCGTTCGATGAGCCCAACGCCGAGACCGAAAGCCAAAAACACGGCCCTGTTTCGCTGCGACCCACGGCCAAATCCTCTCCTAAAACCGGCGGACTGAAGCTGGGCTGCCAGGCCCCTCAAAGAGGTGCGGTAATAGCGGTACCGAGGCGACAGGAAAGCCTGAGGCTGAACTGTGCGGACCGACGGGCCTACACGGAAACGGTCAGCTCGGAGCTTTGCTATGACTCGGCCACCCGATTTGAGGAGACCCAGCTGAAAAACCGACCGACCCAACTCGAGTCCGCGACTAATGGCGTGTTTCACAGACATAATTTACCCAGAAAGGTAACTTAAGATGTTTATTAAGTCCACTTGTATCGGACAGTCCTCAGGTAGCTAGCTATCTTTGGCAAGGACAGTATTATGTAAACAAAACAGCTGATACTGAGCATGCGCAATAATGACCAGGAAATATGTCTTCTTCTTCTTTGGATTTATTGGCGGTTGGCAACTAGCTTATAAGCGCATTATTGCCATCTATTGCACTGGAGTGTGGGTCAGTAGATAAACATTAAAAAAAACTGAATCTTACTTTTTCACCCGATTCCTTCAGATATTTAAGTAGGCCCCATTGAACTTTCCCTGATTCTTTCCCTAATAAATTCCCTAAACTAGTGTCCAGTTTTTCTTCCTTCAATTGTGTCTCTAGCTCCATTCCCTCCTGATTGTTTTTGTTGCACTCAAGTAATATATATTTAACTGTTTCTGGTTGATTGAAGTGTGTACATAGCCCATTTATATGTTTACCTATTTTATGAAGTGTATAGTTGAGCCCTGCGTGTCCTAGCCTCAGGCGAGTTATGACTATTTCTTCCCTCCAGTTCCTGCCCCTCATTACACCTCTGCCAACATGACTTTGTATATTGTAAAGATGTCTTACTGTTTCATTTATGGCCCAATATTCTTTCCAGATTTTGTGCATATGTTCCTTGATAATCATTTTTACCTATGCTCTACTTAATGCGATTTTTATATTTATTGTGTTTGATTTCAGTGATCGCCTGCAACTATATCCACTTCCTTGTTGCCTCCAACACCTATGTGCACAGGAATCCGTCAAATATGTACTGTGCAAGATCAAGATCAAGTTTTAGAGAAAATGTGAGGAAAAATAATTATTTAGCTTCACCAAGGAGATTGTGTTTGTTTATTTGCATGACTGTAGGGAGCCCCTAAAGTCCCATAGGGGGATTTTTTTCTTTTAATCTTGTGCCTACAAGATAATTTATCTGTCACTTTGTGAGAACGAGATAATAATCTTGTACGCACAAATTATTATCTTGTGGAACAAAATAATTTCCTGTGCGTGCAAGTTATTATATTGTGGGAACAAGATAATGTTTTTGTGAGCACAAAGTCAACAAAGCTAGAAGCAAAAATCTTGTATTTGCCCCTTTCCCACAATTGTAAAGAATTCTTTTTGAAAAAGTGCTGGATCCAGACGATGATCCGGATCACCACCAAAATCTAAAATCGTACCCTACCTCTCCAAAAAAATGTAATCAAAATCTGATCATGACTTTTTGAGTAATCCTGCTAAAAGATGGATAAACAAAGAAACAAACAAAGCAAGGCTGGAAAAGCCATTAACTTTTTGGCAGAGGTAATAACAGTCATGTAAATACATTTTAAAAAATGGATGACGATTCAAGTATTGATGATCATTATTTATTTCAACCATACTGCCAAGCTCAACTTATTAATACAGCTTTAACATCTTTGCTATACAGCTTCTCCTACTAATAATAATCATATTAATGATAATTATGGGTTTATTTCAGTATTCCATTTCAGAGCCATGAAGCAATGAAGTAATCAGTGAATTATGAACATATGAACATATTTCCAAGAAGCCATCTAGAATTAAACCTTGCAATATAGTCTTAGCTTATAAAGTTGATGTTTTGTGTATAAAACACAAAGTAAGTTATTTGTGTTATTTGAATAAAATGCTACTGAAAATAAAATAGTGAATTGGCTTTTCAAGGATTGTTGCTCATGGTTTGTGGATAAAATAATTGATCCATGGGACGTAGTTCCTCACTCTGGTGTAGACTCCAGGGAAGTATGGGTGTGCGCAGCTGATACCCCAGGAGACGATGCCCTCAAAGAAGCCATTGCAGACAAGGGGACCACCGGAGTCACCCTGTGGATCACCAATAGACAAATTAGAGATGAAGAACAAAATATATTTTTAACTCTCGATCAGAATGTATACTCTAGCCTGCAGTATTACCTATACGGTATTTAAGTACTCTTATTAATTTTTTGGGATTGTGCATATAATTATTGCTTTTAATGCACTAGAGTTAGCCATAGGCTAATTTTAATGGCAATGCCGATCTGTCGATCAGTTAGTCCATTATTATTAATCCAGACTGAAATATCACATCGATACCATATGTCATAAAATTCTATTCAGACATTCAAGGTCCTAAGTGGATGAATCCTGATGTGTCTGGTGTTGGTGTTCCTGTTTTTCAGTTAACAGAAATCAACTAGTTGATAGATGAAATATAGTACAGACACTCATGTCTACAAATACACAAAACTCACACAAAAAAAGTTAATTACTGTAAACTTGCATTGAAATGTTTTATAATGTAGTTTTCTCAGGAAGCATGCTTTTATATGATGTTTTCTGTTGTTTGCAGTGCGTTCCTGTATTCGTTGTGTGTCATTCTAGCTGTAATTATCATTGCTGTTGTTGCTTCTCTCTCTCAACATAATTTAACATTATTAGGCAGCCTATTTGTTAAGGTATTCAGTTATCACACGTTCAATACACCGAACAGGCAGCAAATGCCTTGCAAAGACTAATTTTTACCTGGCAGGAATCTCTGCCACCGGTCTGAGATCCAGCACACAGCATGTTTTTAGTGATCATCCAACGTTGGTAATAACCGCAGCTAGGGATTATTTCCACATTCACAGCACGAAGCACAGAGGAGAGGTGATAACCGTATCTTCTAGTCACACCCCAGCCGCTCACTGTGCAGGTAGATTTTTCAGCAGGTGGGGTAGTGTAATCAGGCAGAGCCACTGGCTGGACATTGAGATTCATCTTTGCTGGCCTATACAGCTGTAACACAAATCAAAATGTACACCTCCTGGCTTAGATATGAGCAGACAACATTGTTCGTCCATTAACAACAATAGGAATAACATTAATAGTGTGTCTGTTCAGCCTAAGGGATTAAATGGAAGGCAACTGATGAAACAAGGAAGCCTATTCCCTTCTATTTATGCCCATAACATTTAACATGGTTAGAATTAACTGGTTAGAATCAACACAGATGTGTGTCTAGCAAGAGCTCCTAATATGTTAAGTATTATTCCAGGCCGCATACCTTGATGAGCATGATGTCATTGTCGTACATCCTGTAGTAGTAGCGGCTGTGCAAAATTATCCTTGAGACACTAAAGTACTGTTCGAAGCCTTCTTTTTGCCGAATGTTGTGTTCACTTAACACCACCCATATCATGCTTCTCCTGAAGGTCGAAAACACACACAGCATTCAGAATTCATTCATTATAACTGTGTGAAACAGTAAAATAACAATTTAACATCTTTGCTGTCAAAAAGTAAACATTCTGTCCTCGTTATAAAGTAACAAATTCATTTTTTAAATTTAATTTTTTACTATTACGTCTTAACTTCTAAACCAGTGAAAGAATGGTACATCTACTCGACAGCTGTACTTGATTACAAATGTGAGGTACTTCACTTTTCTTTTAATGCCCCTTTATACTTGACTACAGCTCAGAAGGAAATATTGCACTTGTAACTCCGATACCTTAGTTACTAGTTACTTTACAAATGAAGATTTTTGCACACAAAACATAAAAAAATATAAATGTTCAACTGAAACAATTACTTGATTAATCGACAGACAGAAAAATAACGCACGTTTGCATGTGTTACTTTGGGCTCTGAGGGAGCATTTCTCAATATTTTTTTTAGTTTAGTTTAGTTTATTAAGTTTATTTACATCAGGGACCATATACAAAGGAAGAGAGAAGATGCTTTGCACCAGATTTAGCTACTAGCTAATTTCCATCTGCAGTCCCTGGGCAGGTGATCAAGAATATTCATACACAAACCACAACACACTACACAAAAAACATAGTACAAACACTAAAAATACATCATTGTAAAATATAAAAAGAAGTTGTCATGATTTAAAATTAATGTTGACAAGACTGATTACTTAAAATCCATTTCTTAACCTCACGTGAGAAAATATGGAAGTCAGCGCAGATTTTCAGATTGACGGGAAGCTTATTCCATTCTTTGATAGCTCTATGTGAGAAAGCAGATTGTGCGAAGGTGGAGGTACATTTTGGGACACTACAATCTCCACTTGAGGAAGACCTTGAAGCCCTGCTCATTTTGCTCAGAGCGGAGCCGAACAAAGCTCTTCAGAGGTGGAGAGGAAGCATTATGGATTGTCTTGTGCACCAGGCGCATATCTGAATATAAAAATTGAATTTTCAAAACTTATATCACAATGATGATACTTTCATTTAAATTTCTACAAACCAAACAATTGATGAATGAAGAAAATAATCAGCAGATTATTCTTTAATAATAATAAAAAATATAATAATTACAATAATTATACAATAATTCCAGTCCTATACAAAACAGTTCAAGCGTAGCTCCACCACAGCCAGCTACAAGGCTTAAATTTTCCTGATTAAACACACCTTTACATAAGATTTTCAAAGTTTGATTTTTTTTTTGTTATAGCATATTTTTACAGTGTGGTATTTGTACTTTCCAAATACTTCTCCACCGCTGCTCATAACATCTGTGCTCATTACTGTAAATGTCAGTACTTACGGCTTCCAGCAGTGGGCAGCAGACACCACCCACTCAGGGTGCACCAGGGTTCCTCCACAGTAGTGTCCCCTACTAGAAAGCAGTGATGCCTGATATTTGATAGAATACCGCTGGACCTCCTGACCCCCAATGATCCTATCTGCAAATGTCTCTGTAAACAAAGAGAACAGGTGCCCTGTGATTCTCTGGTTTATAAAAAAAAGGATAATTTATTTCATATTTACGCATTATTGTCTTAATAATGTAAATACACTACAGAAGAGAGGCTGAAGGTAGTCTCAAAGCCACGTCACCAGAGATGAAATACATCCATAACTGTAGATTTCAGCTGCCACCATCATTTCAGCCAATACCTTGTGAAATCTTGACTTTTCTTTGTGCACACTGGAGTGAAGATGTTGGGATTAAAGGACTTACTTGAAACTGAGAAAGCCAAAACCAACAGCATCGTAGACATTTGCAGTGGAACCATATTTTTGCCCATCATCTGTAATGCAGAAGCACAACTTTTAGCAGCTTAGCAGGATATAATGTGTTAATCAATTCAACAACTCTGACAATCCTGTTCCCATTTATCCTCTTTAACATGTAAAACACATAATTACAAATTATGGCATATGGCAAATTATAATAAACTGTATCTCAATTTAACCATTTCTGGACTATGTAGGATGCCGTAAAAAGGCATTTTGTAGACGAAGAGTTTTATATTTTTTTCTATAAGCTACTTCTGTGCAACACAAGTGCGACAAAAACACCCTTCTTCTTTTAGAAACTGAAATCAGTGGCTAAACCTTAGTCTTGATTGGTAAAAGTCTATTAATGGGCTACATCTCATCAACAAGGATCCTCCTTATTTCACTGAATTAACATCTTTCCATCTTGAAACTATAATACTAAAGGAATATTCTAATACAATTTACATTTAAATGACATAAAATAAACTTTTCTTACATGATGAAAACACCATATTCCCTGAAATCATGGCAGACCCCTGAATAATAATCATTAATTTGGAACAAAATGGGTCAGAATCACCTTCTACTTACGTGTTAATCTAAATGCAGCAACCTTCAGAGGATCTCCAACTGGTGGGACCAATGCTCCCGTTTCTTTTATACAGTGTAACTGTATCCTTGTGCAAATCTTTTGTTTAAACTCTATTTGTACTCTGACCATCTCACACCACAACAATGAAACTGACCTATTACATGGGAAAGCTAATATGTTCTCTTGTATTATGTTTGTTTCTAAGCTCTACTTTTCTGCTTGGAATATGAGGGTGTTTGGGATGGTAACGCCCCAATATGGTCATCATTATCACCACCAGGTTGGGTATCTGCAAAGACTGATAATGGGGGAGGTGGAGGGACACACCTAACAGCAGCATCAATGAACTAGAGGTACAGTGAGAATCGTATGTAAAAAAAAAAAAGCAAGAAGATGATAGTCTAACAACGAAGGTGTGTCACTGTGCTATTGGATTGTTGAGAACAGCTGATATCTCAATTGACAGCACCAGACGATGACAGCAGGAATTTGAATGACAAGATGGCATGAGGATTAAACTATTATCTTAGCCAATAAGACATAAGTGCTTCCCAAATCTAAAGACTGTAAACTAAGATTATATCAGGATTTATATGTCTCCTCTTCAGTGAAACATTTTGTTACAGAGCCATGAATTTCTGTAGTTATTTTAAAGTGACTTTTCTTTAATGTCAGCGTTTAAAAACAGTCATAAAATACATGTAATGAAAAGTGCTTTATAAATAAAATGTATTATTATTATAATAAAAACATTTAGGGTTTATTTGTGTTATAATCTTTGTTTTACAGATGTATTAAAATCAAATACTAATGTATTGATAGATAATAAAACACCTTTTGATTTACCATAACAAAAACTTGCATTGATAATGACCTGGAAATTACATAAAATAAAGCGTTTTAAAACAGGAGATTTTAGGGATAAGAAGCTGGTTTGTGATATATACAGATGAATTTTCATTCCAGTGTCTGACAGATGAATCTGAGCGCTGGCTGCCATGTGCTGTGATGGCAGCTCTTGGACTGAAGAGTGGGTCACGTGTAAAATAAAAGCCAGTGGTCAGCACTCAAGGGATTTGACAGACACACAGAGTGTGGCTGTAGCTATCAGTAGCAGGGGGGCAATAAGCCAGCTGAGGTCAGGACCTTCAGAGAGGCACGGGAGCGGTGATGTGACCTGTCTAAGCTGTGCTACATTTTTAATGACTCCAGGCTCTAGAATAGATGTGGAGCATCACTGCCGGGTTGACCTAGTCACATTAAAAGAAGCTTTGCTGCTCGTTATCAGTCAAACACCCTTATTAAAGGCAATCAGAGGAAGCGCACCTGCTCTTTGTTTCAACCCTTATTAAACCATTATGAAGAACTGCAGAGACTCGAAGTGTATCTTCTTTCATTTAGGACAACAGCAGCCATCCATATGAGGAGCTGCAATCACAAGGTTGAAATAAATCAAATGTTGGACACAGATGACCAGCCCATAACATCAGAGTGCCAGCATAATAACATAATGAAACTCTGCAGGATGGACAGAATTGAGACAGCACAATAAACACAGTACGCACCTCACCTTTTATGTGACAGTGAATGGGACTTCAGTAAACTGGGTGATTATGTAAACCTGATAGAGGTATAGGATGGCTTGAGTAGGCCACAGAAAAGGTGAGTAAAGGGGCCGTGCCCTGGAAGCTTCAATTATATATCGGTCCACGACGAGCAGGTGACCATGGAAACCGAAATAGGAACTATAAGAAACCCGAGCAGGTGCAATGCCTTCCTGTTAAAATTAGACGAGTCGCACACAGGTACAGCACAAGAAGCCTTTGTGTGTAGACTGACTGCTCTTCCCATTGTCTCGCTATGGATTTGGCATCTGTATTGATTTGCATACTGTTGGAAGTATTGGCTGCAAACTGTAAGTAAGCCTCTTTATGTTGAATTTATTTACTGTATGTCTGCATGAAATAGCTTTCAGGGACGTGAAGCTACTGACAGGAAAGTTGGGATGTCTAACATCCTGAAAAACAACATAACTCACAGGCTTTATGAACTGAATGTGTTTTTAAATTCAGATGAATGTGTATCACATATGCTATTAGCATCCCTTCTATCAATGTTTCATAGGATCCCTTTTAGCTGTACTCTGTGGGACTTTCAGTCCCAATGTTCCCCTGAGATATCTTTTGGAAAAAGTCTGACTTAGAGCCATTTCCATCTGGGCATCACTGAGATTCTGACTGTGTTAAATCATAAATTAGACAAGATGATTAGAGGTAAAAGAGAATATTTTTTTTTACGGATTGCACTTAAAATGAAAATAAAAGAATGTTTAAGTAGTAAATTGGTCAGAGCATCATTTTATTTTACAATATTTGTAAGATCTGTGAGATCAAGCTTCTGTCAACTCCTTTTTAATTATTCTTTTATATGACTGTAAACACACTTGATTCCAGTATATTGAATTTGCTGATCTTGTGTAAAATAAAAAAATAAAAAATTGAACATAAGTCAAACCTTAAGCTTTAAAGCCCTATAACATTCACAGTGATACACTGTACAGTCAAAACATGGATTTATTTCTGAGATAAAGACCCTTTGAAATGAATACAGCAGTAAACACGCGTTTGATCACTGAAGGAATTTAAAACCTTCAGAACAACAGATGAAAGTTAACAAAAAGTAACTGTGGCCAACACCCCATTTTGTGCCCGGTAATTATGGTGCAAAGATAGAATGTGAAAGGAGACTCTGATAAGCATCTTCAACAGGTCCAAGATCTGCAGGGAAGATACTGGAGACTGATAAACTTTAGATAAACATTAGAAAAAAGTAGATTTCTCTGCATTAAAGGCAGCTTAACTAGCAAGAAACATGTAATTACATTTAAAATAATGCTGCAATGTAAAGTTTAGCAGTTTGTACTGTAACTAATTTCAGATCAACCCATATGGTTTACTGTCTGCTGTACAGAGTTGCTATTTTGCATCATTGCTACTTATTATTGTAGCATTAGAGTCAGAGATATATTCAAAATCTCTGACTCTAATGAGACGGATCTGTTTTAATGCCGAAGATCACTGTGATGGACACTCAGACAGTTTCACATGATTACCTTAGACAGGATTTTAGAAAGTCCAAGTGCCACAAAGTTCCCCAGATTTTTTGGCATGTTCATATTTTATTTATTCGGTTAACTCTAAACTGTATTTCCTGATTTAAAGGTCTATTGTGTCAACTGCACCACTATACTGCCAGGAATACCCTTGTTCATATTGCTCCTCTTTTTATATTTGCCCTGTTTTTATATCCCTGTTTAAACTGTCATAGTATTTATATCTTCTTCCTCTTGTTTACATTGCTGCTGTAAAAATGCAAATTTCCCCATTGTGGGAGTAAAAAATGATCTTACCTTAATCTTATCCTACCTCACCTCATCTCATCTCATCTCATCTCATCTCATCTCATCTCACCTCACCTCACCTCACCTCACCTCACCTCATCTCATCTCATCTCATCTCATCTCATCTCATCTCATCTCATATTGCAGATTGTAAAAATTACGTAAAGCATTATTAAGTCATCCAGACTCTCAGTTCCTGGTAACTCTGAAGGACAGAAATTGTGATGACTGCGTCTTGGATATCTGCGCTTACATGTTACTGATATCTTCAACTGTGCTGTTTTAGTCTAAATAAATCACAGATCCATTTGAGTGCTTTGGAGGTATTTTATTTTTCCTCCCACAAAGATCATAATCATAAGACAATATAATGAGAATAATGATTTCTCTTCAGCATTAGCAGAGAACATATTCAGAGCCTTTACTGATTGAAAACAGCAATACTGTAATACAAGTTAACTATTCCTGAACTGAAAATATAGCTTTTTACTTGAGTAAAAGTATGTAAGTATTGTTTGCAAAAGTAAAAGTAATTAAAAATTTAGAAAAAAATGCTGTAACTGTTATATTATTGTTTTATTAGTACTGATGCTTAAGTAGTATTTTAGTGATGTAGGTGAGGAGGTAATTACTACTAATTTACTGCATAGTTTATTCCTTAACAATCCATCATATTTTACACGCTCATCATATGTTTTGAAAAAATTAACCTGTAACTAAAGCTGCTGAAGCATAAAGTCACTTTCTACCACTGCTATTACAGTTTTTGCCCATTGTATACACACAAAAACTGGAACTATGCACACAATTCCGAAAACTTGAAGTTCATATATCAACAACATGACTCCAACCTGCTAAACTCTAAACACAATTCCATTGTTCTCACTCAAATATCATTCCAAATCACAGTTTTTTCAAATCTCTGAACACAACTTGCATCATTTTAACACACTTTGTTCACCCTAGAAACACTGGCCTCCAGAATGCAACACCCTGATTACCAATTAGTCCCACTCATGTTGCACCTGTGCAAACTCAATTGGAAGAACACTTCAATCACGTGTCAGAGACGCCTCAAGTGACTTATACAGGTGTTAGGCAAGAAGATGGAGCAGCAAGAACAGAGAGGAAGAGGAAGAGTGAGAGGAAGAGGAGGCCTATGTGGATGAGGTCCTCTGGGCGGGACGTTTCACTGCATTTTGCCATTCTTTTTGTCAGTTCAGCTGAACACTTTGCGTTGCAGTAACGAATACATATTTCTTCTGTTACCTTTTTGTATCTGTGCTCTGATTTTCTTTACAGTGTTTCTCATTGTACTTACATGGTGAAATTACTGAGTTTTGCTACATACTATGTAAAATAGGTAACATTTGTGTTGCATATACATGTAGTACTGTAAATGCTATTTCGGGACAAAAAAAACCCTACTTTTCACCAAAACGAGAAAAAGGAAACATTTCCACACACTTGTATGCATTTGAATATGCAACTTGGCCTCATGAAGTCAAAACATACACGAACACTTTTGATAGTAGTGTTTTGAATTAATTACATCAGTGTTTATTTGATGCTCTGTAAGACATCAGCATATGATAGCTGTGTGTATTGTTTTGGTGGAAAGAATCAGAAGAGAGAACATGGTTTTGAGTGCTGTGTTTCATTTTGCGAGACATCTGTGTAGTCTTGACAAAGCAGTGAACTCTTTTGCAGTTTGTGTTTAGAGTTTTGAGAAATTGGGCCACGGTTTCTGGAAATGTGTTTAAATGTTTGGGGGGAAACTGTAACAGCAGAACTGATACCACTACATAAAGAGTAGAAATCCAAATCAAGTCAGTGCATTGTCTCCTAACTGTGTGTTCATACCAGATAGATAATGCTGGTCAGACTCATCCTCATGTACCTCAGAGATGAGATTACTTTTCATTGATCCACTAAGCCAGGAGTGTCTGTGCAGTGAAGTCAGCTGCTGTTTTCTTTATGACTTGTATTAGTCTCACTGATGCTGCAGCCGCATTGATAAAGTCACAATTGTGTTAGATCTGTGTGGGTTTTCACAAAAACTCATGGACTGTTTTATGTGTTCCTCTCTCTAAAACCAGCCTAAGCCTGTCTTTATTTCCCTTGTGTGTTGCAGGTGAAGACGAACAACTGGGACGAATTGTGGGGGGATATGCACCCGTTCCATATTCAATCAAGTACATTGTGTCGATACAGTCAACACATCGTCAGCACTTGTGTGGCGGATCCTTGATAAATAAGTACTGGGTGATCACAGCAGCACACTGTGACATCGGGTGAGATGTGTTTTTTCTTCTTTGTATTTACCTCGACTAATGTTTAACCCCAGGCAGAAACACAAACTTACCCACACAGTATATTCCACACCTTTGTGTCTCAATAAAAAGCTAAATGATATTAAACGATCTCAAATTGACTTCTCTGCATGTAAGATCCAGTAAGGTGATACAAGGTCACCAGTAACAATGGAAGCTTATATCTGACACACACAAGGCTCACTGACAAAACATTTTCATATAGATTACAGGGTCGTAAGGAAGCAATAATTCCAGAAATTGCTTGGTGTTTATTCCAGACTCTAGGGTTACAACAAACTGATATTGGCCTTTTATTAAGTTAATGGATTTTCAGTCAAGTTCCCAAATATCAGGGCGGCCTACTTCCCTATGAGTAAACAAACAGCCTCTGTCCTCAAACGCCCTCACTGTAACAGTAGATAGTCTAATAATAGTGCTGAGTCATTATTCTCTAAGTATAGAGAACAACACTTAGAGGAAATGTTACTTTAAGCCAGCCCTTCTTACTTTTATTGACTTTGCAGGGAAATATTAATTGTTACCCTGAACTGGATAAATCATATAGATGCATCTCTGTCACCCTATGCATTCAACACTGAGCCTTTCATCTTAAAAGAGAACCTGCCATTGTCTGTTTGGTTTCTCACTTAGTTTATTTATTTTATTTTAATCTATTTTATCTTATTTTATCTGAGACACCTTATGTTTATATGTATATATATATTTCCGTATGATAAAATGCCTGTTATAAACAGTGGATAACATCGTTAGCATCTTATGTTTATATACATATGTATGTATTTATTTATTTTATCTGAGCACATATTTCACTACTTGCTCCTTTGAATTGGATGCTAAACTGCACTCTGTTGTTGAGTACTTGGACTGGGCAACGGCAATAAAAACTGAATCTATTCTAATCTAATCTAATCTAAACTAAACTAAACTAAACTAAACCAAACTAATCTAATCTAATCTAAACTAATCTAATTTGAGATTTGCTACAAAAACATGTTGAGCACAGCCGTCTGTGAAATGTGTCTCAGGAGAGATGAGAACACAGAGAATTATCGCTCAACTCTATCTCATTGATGCCAGCTATTCGCTCACTGTTTCATTTCATAATGTGATAATGTCTCAGGATGAGGTTCTGTTGTTTTTGTTGGAAGATACATGTTTCATCCCTGTGCATCTTTTTCATGCCAGATATTTTGACATGATTGCAGGTAAAGCCTGTGTCATTAATAATAAAGGCTGTATTCCATTTAAGCTGTCCACTTCCAGGAATGTGATATTTTAAATGCTGGATCACTGTCACAGCTTACTGGAACATCCAAATGGAGTAGAGCCAATGCTGTCACTTACACCTGTACTGTACCTGGAACTAAAGCTGACGAATACATTGACCAAAACTGAAATAGACTTGTGTTGCATTTAGAAGTTATTCAGAGAGGGGAAAAAAACATTTGAAACTGCAAAACGATAGACTTGGACCATGAAAATAAGAGCATATACATGGGTTTGATTTGTTCTGGCCAAAGTCGTTTCGAGCTTCTGTACCTCAATGCGATCTCGCATTCAGTGTTTCTTTTATTGGAAGTGTGTTCAGGGGGGTATATGTTCCATTCTAAAGCAAACCCCAGAATAGGTAGCAGACCTCCTGTACTCCTACAGGCCTAAAGTAACCTGAGATCCTCTGGTAGGTCACTCCTGCATGTTCCCCGCTCAAACCCTAAAACTCTGTTTTGGCCCCTCACATGTGGAACGACCTTCCAGAGGAGGTCAGGAAAAGCTGATGCATCGTCTTCTTTTCAGTCACTTTTAAAAACTTACTGTTTTAGACTGGCCTACTGACTTTATCATTGTTGTTTTTTTCATCTTATTTATTTTTACTTTTTAATTACGTTCATATTTTTACAATAATGTTTTATTGGTTGTTGCTTAATGCTTTATTGTTTGTAAAATGCCTTGTAACTTGTTTTGAAAAGCAATATATAAATAAAGGTATTATTATTATTATTATTATTATTATTATTATTATTATTGAAATGTTTTTGTTTTTTTCCCCAAGAAACTACAATCATTATCCTGGCATATGAAACTGTTGAAAAAGACTCTGTTCAAGGCTGGATTTTTTTTTTAGCTATTAGTGTAGCATCTGAAGGGAACAGTATATCATTTTGGAAAGTCATAATTTTTGTATTCTATAATTTATATAGATTCTCTACATTACAACATGGTGACTTAAATGTTATCTCTGCAGAGTGGACAAAATGATGATAGTGGCAGGAGACTATTCTCTGTCCATCTACGAGGGCACAGAGCAAGAAATCCTGCCCCATTTTTTGGTTCCCCACCCTGGGTTCAACAGAGTGACCAACAACAATGACATCATGCTTATAAAGGTAAGTCATCAAACTACTGGTCTTGTCCATGTGTGACTTGATTCATTGTAGTTGTCTGTTTATTGATCACGCTGTCCTCCACTTCTCCAGCTGAAGGCCCCGGTTTATCTGAACAACTACGTCTCCATCGCTCTGCTACCCCGGCAGGGCGCCTCCATAGCAGTGGGCAGGCTGTGTCGCGTGTCGGGCTGGGGATACACAGACCCCACCGTGAACCAGATTCCTTCCACTCTTCGCACTGTCAAGCTCCCCATTGTCTCCACAGCAAAATGCAACAGCAGTGAGTCCTTAGACGGCAGGATAACAGAAAACATGCTCTGTGCTGGTTTCAGCACTGGTGGACAGGATGCCTGTCTGGTGAGAGGCCCTCAAGACTATTACAAAATGTATGGATATTTTACCATTTGAGCACCTTTATAAATGTTGGAACATGTTTCCTTCTTTGCTGTTTTTCAGGGGGACTCTGGGGGTCCTCTTGTATGTGAAGGTCGGATCTATGGTCTGGTGTCCTGGGGGATAGGATGTGCTGAAGCCCAGTTTCCTGGGGTTTACACTACAGTGTCCAAGTACCGCCGGTGGATAGACAACGTCATATTCAGATACTACAGCAAGTGTAACAACGATTAGAACTCAGGGTTGAAACACACTCAGTGAAGACTTCATTTCAGCTTCTCTTTGTTTAATTCTTTAATTTAATTGATTTGATATATGTTCTTTTTACAGTACATGCATTAACATTTTGTGAAACACCCTTTTCACTTTTTTATGCCAAGAGTTAGAAGACAGGATTAACACAATCATGTCTGTACGCTAAATATGAAGCTACAGCTAGCAGCAAGTTAGCTTAGCTTAGCATAAAAACTGGTAACAGTGCTCTCTCTGATGGTAATAAAACCCCCGTTGACCTTCCAATCCCCTTCCAACCTCACTACAACTAATAAATTAGAACGTCATATCTTATTTATTGAATTTGTACAAAAAAATAAGAGACAACTTTTTCAAAACAGAGAGAAAAATTAATGAAGATTCTTGTTCATTATGGCAGTCTTTGACGCTTAGACTCCTCTGAGAAATTGTGATCAAAGGGCAACTGCCTTGAGCAGCAGCAAGATAAATCCCCCATTGGAGTTCAGACACTGATGGTGGTGGCAGCTAATGACTGCTGAGACTGAATCTGCAAACACTAGGTGGTGATGGGGAGGTGGAGGTCAAGCATAACATCAGAGTGAATGAACTAGAGTTACAGAGAGAATCAAATTTGAAAAAACAGCTGCAAGATGATAGGCTGACAATGAAAGTGTGTCATTGTGTTATTGGATAGAGGTGACCAGCTGATATCTCGGTTGACACCCCCAGGCAACAACATAGAAAATTAAGACTGATGGTGCGTAAGAGGTGTGAAAGACAGTAAGTTTGCAAAGGAAAAGTCTTACTGACTGAACCTGTGCTAGAGCTTCATTTGTTGGCGTAAAGCTAAGCTAACCATTTCCAGTCTTCAGCTTCAGTGAGCAGATACATAAGAACGGGGGTATCGATGTTCTCATTTAACTCTTGCTTCTCAAAATGAACTATTCCTTTAAATCATCAAGCTTGACTATTTATCATGTCTGTTGTTGATCTGTTTAAAGCTTTTCAAAAACAAATAATAACTTAACTTCAATTTATGTAGCGGCTTTCAAGAGACTCAAGGACACTTTACATTGTTGGGTACCAGAGAAAAATAGTAAAAAATATAACAAATAATAATAACAATAATAAGAAAAATTATAACAATACTAAAGACAAGTTATGGATAATCCACCAGTATTCCTCTGACATATTGACCGTATTTCTTAACATAGAAACATAAACATAAAGAATGAGGTGCCATATCACTGCTTAAATCACTCACAATTAGTGCTCCACAGCCTTATGGAGAACTATTTGAAATGCTGTAAAGAAGAGGGTCCAACCAGTGTCACAAGTACAACTTAAAGCATCACACAAGCGTTCAATGCAACTCAAAAGGGAAAAAAGTGCAACTTATTTGAGAATTTATTAATCTTTTGTGGGTTACAGGTTCTGAAATATGATTTTTCTTGTTGTATAAAGTGAATATGTTTGGATTTGGGAGACAAAAAAGCCATTTGAAAAATAAGAGAAAGTGCTCAAGGAATTTTACTTTTTTATTTCCTATCTATTTTATAATATTGTCTGATGTACAATTAATCCAGTAAAGGAAATATCCTTAAGATTAACTAAATGTATAAATAAAATATGTATTGCAGGAAATCGTTGATTGGACAGTGGGGTTGTTTGTGGGTTCGTAACACTCGATTCCAAAAACAAACATCAAATGATAAAATTCATGCATTTCAGCTCTATTGTTATTGAATGCAGGCATAAATAATAACAGTTTTATTGATTTATTCCTTATGGTTACATTTAATCAATTTCAGATCATTAATGCACACAGAATTTCTGTCACTAAGAATGTGAAGTATCAACGATTAAGACGTATGTGCATGAGTGTGTGTGTGTGTGTGATGCAGCTACCTTTTCTGAGCATGTACTTAATTTAATTAGGAATTAACTGATTGCTGCCAATTTCACGTGGTTTATTCATGGACTAGTGGTGTTATACACCAGGCACGATGCATAAAGCACCTTTAAGTGTGACAGCTGAGCAGATGCATGAGGGACTGAATCGTGACAGTGTTATAAAACAATGACATGAACTACAGTGTTTTCTTGTTTTATGCACTTTAATAAAATACTGATCATTCCACTCTCTGGCTGAGACTTTTATTTTCATTGAGACTTTTAACAATAGATTACACAAACTTCCCTCCACATGCGATGTCCTGGGGCGTACCGTCAGGAGTACAAACCAGGCAAATGTTTGGGGGCCCCCTTAAAAAAATTTAAGAAATGGGGGCCTGGAAAAGACACTCATTTTGGTGCATTTTGCAATGACAACTATAAGAGCCTGTGTCCACCAAAGCATTTTTTCTCAGCTGAAAATACCAGGTGCTCTTCTGAAAATGCACAACTGGGAGCGCTTGAGAGCGCTTTGGAAGCACAGCATTTTTTCAGCTGGGGCGCTTTGGTTGCTATGATACGGAATATCTGCGGAAGTAATTTATGTTGCAAGTTCCTAATTTTGCAGATAGTCTGTTTTATTAACAAATACTCTGGCCCTGGCTCTGGATGAAGGGAAGGCTGAAGGAAGTAGGGAGAGAGGACAGACCCGCAGGTCTATGTGGGTTCTGATGTAGCGGTGGGTCTTTGAGGCATTTGTCCTGCCCCTCCTCCACTGTGATTGGACGGCTGGGACAGTGACGAGTGCATTTCACCCAAAGTTGAAAGATTTTCAACTCTCGGCGACCAGAAAAAAAACGCCAAACGTGCAGCGATCAGCGTAGAAAATTAGCTCAGCGCCTCATCAAGCTACTGCCGTTTGTAGCGTAGCATAAATATTGCAAAGCGCTTTCATTGCAAACAATTGAAAAAATACACTGGCCTCAGGAAAAAATGCTTTGGTGGACAAAGGCCCTATAGCCCCTTAAACCTCCCAAGAAAGCACTATGCAATGCACTGCCAACACCCCAAAGCCACCTAAATAGGGCCCCTTCTACAGTAGCTACCATATGACAGCTGGATATTTGGACACCTCCTGAAGAGAACAAGAAGGCAGCGATGGGCTCCTTTACCTGGGGCCCCTGGAGTCTAGGATCGCCACAGCTTGTATCATTTATGCAACAAATCGGTGAAGCCCTTACAGAGGTATACGATTAATAAGTCAGAATGCTGATTAATTTTAATCCCTAACCCTAATTTTAAGTAGATACGAGTAGATACGATAACCCTAACCCTAATTTTAATCCCCTAACCCTAACCCTTAACTAACCCCTAACCCTAACCCTAACCCTACCCTAACCCTAACCCTAACCCTACCCTAACCCTAACCCTTAACTAACCCCTAACCCTAACCCTACCCTAACCCTAACCCTAACCCTAACGCCATGTTGGTTTAGAGTGTAACTCTTGGATTTTAAAAGAGCAGATGAATTATCCCAAAACTGGACCACCATCGTGAAATATGCATAGAGCCCGTCGTCCGTCTGAGCGATCTGTGTAGCGGCTCAGAGGCAGCAGTGATTCCTGTAAGGATGAGCTGAAATCAGTACAGACTGCATCACACCTGATCCGTGTAGCTTTATCACAACAGAATGAATAGTTGATGTCCTACTTTAGAGACATCTCCGGTTTCACTGCTCAGCCCTGTTTGCTCTGTGATGATGGGTGTGCCGGTGCCGCCTGTGAGTGATGGATTTCAGGGCTTTTATGCCTCTGATTTTACTGGCTTGGATACATAAAAGCTGATTCCTTTTGTTGCTCACTGGATCACAAAGGAAATGTCCCTCGCTCAGTTTGTGCGTTTCATGTGGAAAAGTATTGATTGAGGCCCACAGATTCCCAAACAGATTCTCCCCAAGGACTCTGCTTTGTGGCAGCTGGAAAGATAAAGCATGTTTTACAATCATATTGCCCCCCCCGGAAACTAGGCCACCAGAATCCATCATTTTCCTATGAGTGTTATTTATTCAAAGAACAAAGTTTACTTTAATGCCTGCGGCAGACATCTGGGGTATCAGGGGCAGCATGGTGCAGCATAAAGACAATTAGGAAAACATTCTCAGATCTTTTACTCAAGTAAAAAATACTGAAACATAAATGTAAAAATAATGCAGATTCAGACTCATTTAAATGGATTTCATGTACTGCATGTTTGAAAGGTAGGAAGTTAGATGAAAAATAGATCCAGATCTGTCATTATGGAAAATCATATTTTTGTTGATAACTCATAAATTGCTGATGATAAACACATGATTCCAAATGCTAGGAGTAGATTTCCAGGGTCAAGGAATCAGGTGGTTTTACAGGAGGAGTCAGATCTGAGTTAAAGTGATGTCATCATGACGACATCACCATAATGAAACCATTTTCACTCATGATTTTTTTATTTTTTTTTTATTTTTTGAGGCGTTGGCAGAGGTCCACGCTCATTGAGTGATTTCTGTATGCATTTTCTTTTCTTTTATAAACTGTGACATGGAAAGTCTTGTGTAAAGTAGAAGTTATCCAAATATATACTATGAAATGTACTCGTAACTTTGCATCATTACCTTTAGGCATCTGCTAGTGTCTGGGTTGAACCACTGCTGCCAACAATATGTTTTAATATCCAGCTACATTTTGGAGCATGGAAACTTTATTATAAATAAGAAAAACAATAACTTCATAACAAAATTAATTGGCTGTTACATTGAAAGAACATGAACATGACTTATGTGAACCACCAGGGGGCATTTGATCATTAAAGCATGAGGAGTGAAAAACATCAGATGACATGCAGGCCTGCTGGCACTTCCTCCTCCTCTAGGATTAGAATAAGCTCCTCATCACATAAAATATAAACGGTTTAGAGGACTTTTCATTTATACTTAATACTTCATTTATTACCACACGGTAAAAATACTCCATTACTATTGAAAGCATGTACTTAAATCTAAAAGTACATAAGTATTATCAGCAAACTGTAACTGGAATATCGGCAGTAAAAAATACTTAATGCAGCAGGTACAAAGATGGGAGGATGGGAGGAAAGAAGAAGGAGGAAAGAGGAGAGGAGTTAGAGGGAAGGAAGGAAGAACAGGAAAGAACTGAGGTGAGGGAGGAAGGGAGGAGGAGAGAGGAGGGAAAGAATGAGGGAGGGAGGAAGGCAGGAAAAAGGGAGGAGAAGATGTAGGGAGGAGAGAAGCAAGGGATGAATGATTGAAGGAAGGAAGGAAGGTGAATAGGAGGGAATGAGAAGAAGGAAGAGATAGGAGTGGAGGGAAGGAATGGAGGAAAGTAAGAGGGAAGGAAGGACAGGAAAGAACTGAGTAGAAGGGGGAGGGGAGGGAGAAAGGGAGGAGAAATTACACAAGGAATGAGGGAGGAAGGAATGCAGGACAAAAGGGAGGAGAGGAGCAAGGGAAGAATGAATGAAAGAGAGTAAGGAAGGAGAAGAAGGAAGTGAGAGGAGAGGAAGGAAGGAAGAACAGGAAAGAATGAGGGAAGGAGGAATGCAGGAAAAAGGGAGGAGAAGAGGTTAGGAAGAGAGGTGAAAGGGAAGAATGAATGAATGAAGGAAGGAAGGAAGGAATTGAGGGAAGGGAGGAGAGAAATGAGGTGAGGTGAGATGAGGGAGGAAGTGGGGAGAAAAGAAAAGGGAACCACAACACGAACACAACACGAACACAACATGAACACAACACAACACGAACACAACACGAACACAACAAGAACACAACATGAACACAACACGAACACAACACGAACACAACAAGAACACAACACGAACACAACAAGAACACAACATGAACACAACACGAACACAACAAGAACACAACATGAACACAACAAGAACACAACACGAACACAACAAGAACACAACATGAACACAACACGAACACAACAAGAACACAACATGAACACAACACGAACACAACACGAACACAACAAGAACACAACATGAACACAACAAGAACACAACACGAACACAACAAGAACACAACATGAACACAACACGAACACAACAAGAACACAACATGAACACAACATGAACACAACACGAACACAACACAACACGAACACAACACGAACACAACAAGAACACAACACGAACACAACACGAACACAACAAGAACACAACACGAACACAACACGAACACAACACGAACACAACAAGAACACAACACGAACACAACACGAACACAACACGAACACAACAAGAACACAACATGAACACAACATGAACACAACAAGAACACAACAAGAACACAACATGAACACAACAAGAACACAACATGAACACAACAAGAACACAACACGAACACAACAACACGAACACAACAAGAACACAACATGAACACAACATGAACACAACAAGAACACAACATGAACACAACAAGAACACAACACGAACACAACAAGAACACAACATGAACACAACAAGAACACAACAAGAACACAACATGAACACAACATGAACACAACATGAACACAACAAGAACACAACATGAACACAACAAGAACACAACACGAACACAACAACACGAACACAACAAGAACACAACACGAACACAACAAGAACACAACATGAACACAACACGAACACAACATGAACACAACAAGAACACAACATGAACACAACAAGAACACAACACGAACACAACATGAACACAACATGAACACAACATGAACACAACAAGAACACAACATGAACACAACAAGAACACAACACGAACACAACAAGAACACAACACGAACACAACAAGAACACAACATGAACACAACAAGAACACAACAAGAACACAACATGAACACAACATGAACACAACATGAACACAACAAGAACACAACATGAACACAACAAGAACACAACACGAACACAACAACACGAACACAACAAGAACACAACACGAACACAACAAGAACACAACATGAACACAACACGAACACAACAAGAACACAACATGAACACAACAAGAACACAACATGAACACAACAAGAACACAACAAGAACACAACATGAACACAACATGAACACAACATGAACACAACAAGAACACAACATGAACACAACAAGAACACAACACGAACACAACAACACGAACACAACAAGAACACAACACGAACACAACAAGAACACAACATGAACACAACACGAACACAACAAGAACACAACATGAACACAACAAGAACACAACATGAACACAACAAGAACACAACACGAACACAACATGAACACAACAAGAACACAACATGAACACAACAAGAACACAACACGAACACAACAACACGAACACAACAAGAACACAACATGAACACAACATGAACACAACAAGAACACAACAAGAACACAACATGAACACAACAAGAACACAACACGAACACAACAACACGAACACAACAAGAACACAACACGAACACAACACGAACACAACACAACACAACACAACATGAACACAACACGAACACAACAAGAACACAACATGAACACAACACGAACACAACACGAACACAACAAGAACACAACATGAACACAACAAGAACACAACATGAACACAACACGAACACAACACAACATGAACACAACACAAACACAACATGACGTGATGGTTAGCATGTCTGTAGCTAAATATAGGCCAAAAACATCCTGGATCTTAATGCTGGTCCTGATCTACACCAGAACTTACTGGCTTCCTATGTGCTGTTATCTGTTAAAAAAAAGAGAGGATTGAATCACCTCTTAAAGAGAAACCATGAAAACAAGGACCTGGTCTCTCTGTCCTCTAAACGAAGGACCACAGCTGGACGGTTCTAATGTATAATCCCGTCTGTCGGAGGACCACAGCCATAGAAGATGTCTGAGAGCTGCTGCTTCTTCCTCGGTTACATAAAGGTGTCAATCATGCAAACGGGACAAAGCCCTCCTGAGATCGAGCCCAGCCGGACCCCTCAGAGCTCAGAGCGCTATAGGATGGAATTAAATAAGTTTAATAAGTTTAATAAATTTTACAGTTTGGTACCTGATACAGATAAAATGCACAGATGGTGCCAAAATCACTTTATCAGCCTCAAACGTGACACAGATCATGTTCAGATGTGTTATTGTTTGCTAGAGTTTCTAAGGAGTAACTTCTATTATTACTTAAATTTTTTATATATATATATATATATATATATATATATACATGTATATTTAATATAAATATATTTATATTAAACATAAATATATCTTTCCTAACGTAGTGATGTCTAATCTGCTTTACAGTTCACTTGTTACGTGTGAGCACTCTTTGACGAGCCTATATTGTGGTAAGATAACTTTCTCTCTACATTTGTACTGAACATTAATGAAACAATAAAGCATCATTTCATTGTCCTTGCTCGTCAATGCTCATTCGGTCATCTGCTTCTTGACATCTTCCTCTTTTTGTCAGATGTAGGCCAGGTTATAATTGTGTATGGTGCTGATTATGGACGCCGTGATCACACCACATGCTCACACCAGCGTCCTGCCCGTGAGATCCAAGAAGTCGAATGCTCAAACCCCACGACATAAGTCAGTGAAAGGTACAGCTCTTTAACATGAACTACAGTATTTGCAGGGTGCACAGATTTATTATGACATATCTCCTGCACATTTAAACCTGTATTCACTCACGTTATCCTGCATCCACAGCTGTAATGGAAAAAACGTGCGTGTTATCAAAGCGAGTAACTCGGTGTTTGGAGACCCCTGTGTGGGAACGTACAAGTACCTGGAGGTGGCCTATACATGCCAGTGTAAGTAGCTGATGGCTGATGGGCCGTTGCTCCCATCATTCATCAAATCTGTGCTGACAAGAATAGATGCAGAAATATTTACACATAATATTAGTATCAATGTTATTTAGTGAGGAAGCATTTGTGTCTGAAGTGAAACAAAAGTGTAAGTAATCTATAACTCCTTCATAGTTTATTATAATGTATTCATATTGGTTTATGACGACAATCATAAACACACAATTATGTCTTACTAATTCATCATGCTTCAGAAAATATGGCAGACAATAAAGTCTAAATATTACACAAATAAAGTGAAAAACATATGAGGAAAAAGTTGGAATTTCTTGAGAATTAATTCATAATATCAGGAGAATAAAGTCTAACATGACTGTATTATGCTTTCTCTTGCAGATCCTGTGTGAACATATTGACAGAAATACCACAGTTCTTTTCAACAGTCGCTCATTTAAATGTCCTTTCAGTCTGTTATTCAGTCAAATGTCAAAAAAGGTGTGGGAAGTAATCAGGAAACCAATAGAACTGAACAAATTCACCTTTTAAAGAGAAGCTAAACAGATACTTTAGGTCTAATCTAAAATTGCATTTGTTTGACTTAAATGAAGATTGTAATGATTTTATTTGACATTTCATTGTTTGGACATCGTTTTGTGCTGTATGTAAGACCCTCTGATACAAATAAACACACTTAAATATCAGTATGGTGTAGTTATCCATCATTTTAAAAGTCGTCATGAATCACAGTCTTTATATGGTTCTAAGTAGGGCACCTACCTCCGCCAAAGCCAAACAATGTCTCAACATATCTGTTTATCTGTTGGCTGATCCAAACACACAACACATTTTCATTTGCATGGTTTAATTTTAAATTCATCTCAGGACCTCACCGTTGGTGTCTCGGGGTCCTGACCCCCACTTTGGGAACCCCCTGATCTAAATGATCATCAGGATGATCATCTGGATTACACCACACTATACACACCGACAGATGAACACCATAAATATATCAAATGTGATTACATCATGACTCAAGATTCCTGCATTCGCCTCTATCTGGACCCAAACCAATAGAAGAAGGTGTGGATTCATCACTTATCCTCAACCAAGCTGTTCTGAAATCAGTTTAGTAGTTTGAGTAATTAAGGAAAATGGAAAATAAAATAAAGATTCTGGATGTGGATGCTGATCTATACCAAAATGTGATTTGTCCCTGACCTCAGCTCAACCCCTACAACACATTCAGTGAAATGTGGTTTATAACTTGACAAACACACCAACTAATTAAAAACCGTCTAATGATCAAAAGGCAAACTGCAGCTACACTGAAGTGAACATCTCTTCCTCTTTTCACCAGGCAGCAGTAGAAACATGCTGTTTAAACAGGATTATTCTGTCCTTAAACACTTCATGGAATAAACAGCTGAGCGTTTAAAGCTGTGATTCTGGACATGAAGCGGCCTCTCCTTTCTTTTGGACACCAAACAACATCCAACCAGTGACAAACGAGCCCACAATGTGCCGAGAGAAAAGGGCTCGTGACTCAGATCAGCAGAGGCAGCTCAGCTGTGCTGGGAGGGTCAACATATCAGCAGTCAGGAACGGTCACTCTTCAAGCATTTTAGGATTCTCTGATTCAACAACCAGACCTGGATATGGATGCACACAGCAGTTCCTGTTCTCAGAGGCGGCTGCTACGCAGGTTCAATTTCAAACCTCGTCTCATATTTTCACAGTTCTTTCCGCAGTCCTTCATACACCAGTGTCTGGAGAGGGTAGTATAGCTGTATACGGCTGCAGGTTTCCAAGGAATCTAGACCGGGCTCTCACTAATCCTCAACAATGAGGCACCGTGATTCATTTTCAGGTCCAAACACTCCCTGCAGCTGCTCCACATTCAAAGCTTTTCACCAGCGATGCTGCTTCATTCAGGCGAGACATTACTTGTAAATGAAGAGTCTATCAGTGACGTGTAAGAGATTAGGGTCCATTTATTCACAGTATTTTACATACTGATCATATTGCAGACTTACAGAAGTATTACATTGCTGGATAGATGGTGTTGTGACCAGTGCTGTAAAAAGATGCAGATGTTTGTTAAACTGGTGCTACAAAACCAGAGAAAACAGAAAAAAGAGCTGTGGACTTCAGCTCAGAGGGTTTAAAAAGAAATAACTACAACAGCCAGAATATGCTGTGTTGCACTGGACCAGTTAATGCTCCAGCTGGTGGGTGACATATGGAGATTTGGGCGTTTCTTAGTTTTGAAACAGTATGGTGGCTGTCTGGTAATGAATGATCACATATTACAGTTTCAGAGTGAACTAAAAGAAGTTTCTGAAAGCATCAACAGTGAGAAATAGTCAGCGCAGCAACAGAATCTGGGTTCTGCTGACCCAGTGGGGCGGGGCCTGAGTCAGGCCAGCTAAACTGACACGTTCGCTCCACAGGGTGCCATTCTAATGTTCACCACAGATTCATCTGTTGGTCATTTTCTCAATCTATATATTGGCTTTTTAATCTGTGAAATTGTGAAAAATGTTGATCAGTTTTTTAGTTCAAAATTATATCTCCTCAACAGCTGAATGTAATAGCTGGGACTTTACTGCACATGTAGTCAATTATTATATTTAGATGTGCAAAATATGATCCTTAAAGACTGTTATTTCAAACCTCAACAAGACAATTCTAGTGTGTGTTAAACACCTGAATCATATGAGAAGCATTCATATCTACATTGCCTCACTTTGACATGTCTGCCTCTTGTCACATAGAAGCTGCTACTTTACCATTAAATGTATGACATCTGTGAGCAATGACTTGTCCGATGTTGAAGCATAAGCATACCCCAGCAATTAACCCTTTCATGCATTAATTATGATAACCTCAGTCAGGATTTTTTTACCAAGTGTTTTTATTGCTCTTTAGGCATGAAAAACAAGATTTGAACTTTAGTTTTTTTTAATCCAGCTTTTTCAAAGAGATTTTTACATGTCCACTCAGGTGGACAGCATGCGTTTTTGTTTTCAACTGAAGAAATATGTATTTAACAAACAAATGAATAAAATGATATATAAAGATGGGAAAACTATAAAATAATATATGTATATATCAAGAAAATGTGCATACATATCCAAAACACCATTTAGGAATACTCTCTATTTCATTCTCCTGTAGCACATGGAATACATTGAAAGAGTAGGCTACACACACCACTGGCATAAAGTTAGACTGTCCGTTGGAGTCTCTGTTATAGTATCTGTTGTTATATTGAACTTTTAAGAACTGAGGGTAGTGTGACACTAATAACAAGATCCTTCATGAGAAGACTATCTTCTATGATAATTGGCAAAGCACCCAGGGCACAAAGCCACAAGACACTGCATGCAGATGTACTTGGTTCTTCGTGTGCATGCAGCATCATGGCATCTGTTTGCATTTTTTGCTTCAGTGAGCTGGGGCCAGTGGCTTCCACAGCCAAACCTGATCTCAGGGGGTGCCTTGGACACTCCTCTGTGCTTCAAAGGAGGTGGGGTGGCACTGGGTCTTCCTCTTTTGCGTGTTTTGATGGATCCTGCATTTAGGAGCGCACGAGCTACAGATGCCTTGAAGTGCAGAAGATCCATCCTCAACTCCCTCAGCATTTGCATCCTCAGCTCCGCTGTCACTACTGCTATCATTTGCTCCTTTTTCTGGCAACCATTCATCATCACTGCCACTAGCGTCATCCACACTTGACTCAGGTGGTATTTCCTCCACTATCCTGTAGGCCTTTCTATCACGCTCTGCTCTTGAGCTCTACAAAATATAAAGATATACAAAAACTTCAAATTACATTCTAATAATGACACATATCTGGTCCTCCAATAATAAGAGACTTATTTAAATGTCTTACCTGTACACAACATTTCTATCTTGGTGAGGTTCATCTGTAGAGACTCGTTGATCCAGACCAGCATGTCATGACGACTTAAGTTGTCGCTGGTCATTGTGGTTGAGAAAACGTTAACAGCCATTGTCGGTCACCTGCTGACACAGACGAGAGGACAAGTGTGAATCGGACAGAAAAGTTCACACGATGTGTGTTATTGAAGGCAAACTGGTCCCAGTTAACACAACAGCACACAGCAGTTGGCTCAGAGCTCATCTGCATCCTTGATTCTGTTATCAGCAACAGCATGTATTACTTGAGAAGATATTTGTGTTGGCCTTTACATAATAATAACCTTTAATTATGTGGTATCAGAATTGCTTGTCTTTTTAAAGGTGTATTAAATGATAACTCCCACATGTGAACGCTGCAGATGCTCCAGGTGCTGCACTTCCCTCACAGATAAGTTCCACCTCTTTTGTTCCCTCAGCATCATGTAAACTAACATGTAGAAAATGGATTCTTCAAAATTCCCAAAGCTTACACCTGGTGGGGGTTCAATTTAGGACCGGTGGGCTGTCATACCTGCAGTACACTGGCAGAACCTTGGCCTAAAATAAATAGCTGTAGAATATTATTATTTTTATTGACAGAATATTGATTGATCTACAAATAATTTAAACTTTAAGACAATACAAAAACAGAAAGGGAATTTAATTCATTATAATCTAATCACATGATATATGAAGAAAACACATCTGAACACATAACTTAAGACTGTGTCTCCAACTAGTGCTAACTAGACCAAAGTCATATTTTAGTGGATGACAGCAGCATTATTATTAATTATGAGTGCAAAAACTATTAAAAAAAATAGTGATTGTTTTGTCCAAGACATAATATATATTGAATTGTATATTGCACATATAACGAACAACAAACTTAACGTTCTTTAGAGGCACAGAGTTGGGAAACAGCATGTTCAGGATCCTCTATTTGGTCATCATCATGACTCAGATCAGCATCAGAGTCTTCAGGATTTTCTGGCACAAGGGCCAGAAAATTGTGTGGCCTTGCACCATAAAACGACTTCGCGTCCATCTATTATTGGTAAAACAGACAGAAAAAAATCTAAATTAAAAGACATGTTCTCTTATAATGGTAGTAATATGTTCATATACCAACATTTGTCAGTTTGTTACCATTGAATTAGTAGTATTACCAGTACTAGTATTATTTCCATGTATTTAGTCTATATATTTACCCGATCTACTTTCATAAACATTTTAGAAATAGTAAAAAAATTGTAATGATGGATTTTTTCATCAAATATGTAATAGAATAACATTAAATGTATCATATTGACAAAGATGATTGACCAGAAGTTTAGTTATTTCATGGCAGGAGTCAATTTTATTTAGCTTTGCATCATCATTACCTTTACCATGAAGTGACAAATCAACCATTTGGTTGAGCATGTTTTTAGAAAATTATTTGACCCTTATGAGTTGTTTTTTTTTGCTGTATCAAGTTACATTATTTTGTTCAGTTAGATCTCTGAAACCATAATATGTTGAGAAAATATGCTTACCTTTGAAAATGTATCCAAACAGAGTCCACATGTCTTGGGTAAGTTTTTGGTTGCCCACTTCCTGGGAGGCAGGGGACTGAAAAGGCGCACTACTTTCAGACACTGCGCCATCTGATGGATTTTTTCAGCATAGCATACCTCCACCTAATGGCAGAGATGGCTCAATCAGATTGATTTAAGTTCAACACATTTTTCATGAAGATGTAGTGACTCAAAATGTGCTCTACCAAAAAGTCGAGCAGGAAGTTAAAGGGTTAAATTAGCTTGTAACTGAATGAAACATTTTTACTTATTTCAGAAGAACTGACTTTGTACGCCTTTAGGAAACAGTGATAGACGCTGGATTTAATGGAAGCCCCGCACAAGCTGCTCCACTCGGGAATCAAAATGACGCATCCCGGTTTCTGCGACTCACTGGCTAGCTACGTTTAGCTAATAGCGCTTAGCTGCCTCGTCCACCAGTCGCCGTTTCACATGCCGGCAAATACCGCTAAATGACACAGTGTTCAAGCGCCGTTAGACCTACCTTGATTGGATCGGCCTTCACAGTTCTAGGACACGGTGCTTTATTTTTTATCGTCCGTAAACCTCTGTCACATAAAGCCAAGCTGTAATTCGACGTTATTGCCACTTCTGCTTTTTCTTCTCTCTGCTTGGTAGTTCACGTTCACTCTAATGGCAGCGGAAGAATTGATTTGATGACGTCACGACGTAACGGGTAACGCCTAAACTACAGCCCTTATAGTATAATGTCCTCCTGGGAACCGAGGAAAGAAAGTGTCTTAGAAACTATTGCTTTAAACACCAACTTTATCCTCATTGGCCGGTTGACTCTCATATCAACTGAGGCATCCTAGTATGAGGTAGATTTCCCCTGCAGAGATGTGTAATTATCTTCTCCCCTGCTGTATTTTAAACAGATTTTAAATAACATTTTATCTTTCCTATCTGTGTGGTAACCTGCTACTGTCTTTGTGTTGCTACATAGGGGTGAGGCCCATCCCATGGTTATACATATGAATACATTGCTTTTTCACCGCAGCGTGAAGAAATCCATACAGTCACAAGCCTAGCTGCTGCATTAGACATCAGAATTATATAATGACATTAGAATGAAATGTAATCCTTGCAAACTCTTGTTCCATAATTAAAAATTTGCATCAGTTGTTCATGTTTATGAATATTTTGGACTGGAGTGTTTTCTTACTTTTTTTAAAAGTTGGTAGGAACGTTCCTGATGCTGAACCAGGACAACCCTCATTGAGTTAGTAAAGCACACTCTTTGCAGGTTGCCAACTGTCTATTAAATTAATTTAAATTCACATTTTTTAAAGGGGAACATTTTTAAATGTCCACTTTTTGTGTAAATTATCCCAGAGTGTCGTTTATGAAACAAAACCTCAAACTACAGGAACACGTTTTACTGGCTCCGGTGATGAACACAGAAGTGTTGGTGTTCTGCTCTCACAACATCAGCAGCACCTGGCCTACTGCTCCAGTACAGTGAAGTCACACAATCATGCCAAATATCATGCATATGCCTGAATCTCTATTTCCCAATGTGAACCACCATCCTGGAGGTGTGTCAGGAGGACTGACAAGTGTTAATGACACATATCTGGTCCTCCAATAATAAGAGACTTATTTAAATGTCTTACCTGTACACAACATTTCTATCTTGGTGAGGTTCATCTGTAGAGACTTGTTGATCCAGACCAGCATGTCATGACGACTTAAGTTGTCGCTGGTCATTGTGGTTGAGAAAACGTTAACAGCCATTGTCGGTCACCTGCTGACACAGACGAGAGGACAAGTGTGAAACGGACAGAAAAGTTCACACGATGTGTGTTATTGAAGGCAAACTGGTCCCAGTTAACACAACAGCACACAGCAGTTGGCTCAGAGCTCATCTGCATCCTTGATTCTGTTATCAGCAACAGCATGTATTACTTGAGAAGATATTTGTGTTGGCCTTTACATAATAATAACCTTTAATTATGTGGTATCAGAATTGCTTGTCTTTTTAAAGATGTATTAAATGATAACTCCCACATGTGAACGCTGCAGATGCTCCAGGTGCTGCACTTCCCTCACAGATAAGTTCCACCTCTTTTGTTCCCTCAGCATCATGTAAACTAACATGTAGAAAATGGATTCTTCAAAATTCCCAAAGCTTACACCTGGTGGGGGTTCAATTTAGGACCGGTGGGCTGTCAGACCTGCAGTACACTGGCAGAACCTTGGCCTAAAATAAATAGCTGTAGAATATTATTATTTTTATTGACAGAATATTGATTGATCTACAAATAATTTAAACTTTCAGACAATACAAAAACAGAAAGGGAATTTAATTCATTATAATCTAATCACATGATATATGAAGAAAACACATCTGAACACATAACTTAAGACTGTCTCCAACTAGTGCTAACTAGACCAAAGTCATATTTTAGTGGATGACAGCAGCATTATTATTAATTATGAGTGCAAAAACTATTAAAAAAAATAGTGATTGTTTTGTCCAAGACATAATATATATTGAATTGTATATTGCACATATACAATATAATATTTATATTTGTAAAGATAGTGTCCATAAGAAAATATATTATTTATTAGTGTATTACATTATATTATTTGTTATTGCATTATATTATATTATTTATTATTGTATTATATTGTTATTTATTAGTGTATTATATTATATTATTTATTATTGTATTATATTATATTATTTATTATTGTGTTATATTAAATTATTTATTATTGTATTATATTATGTTATTTATTAGTGTATTATATTATGTTATTTATTAGTGTATTATATTATATTATTTATTATTGTATTATATTATATTATTTATTATATTATATTATGTATTATTGTATTATATTATGTTATTTATTAGTGTATTATATTATATTATTTATTATTGTATTATATTACATTATTTATTATTGCATTACATTATATTATTTATTAATGTATTATATTATAATATTTATTATTGTATTATATTATATTATATATTATTGTATTATATTATATTATTTATTATTGTATTATATTATGTTATTTATTATTGTATCCTCCTCATGTCTTCCTCTTCATTTCCCCTCCTTTGTGATTGTCGGATCATTTCCTCCTGTCTCTTATTGCCTCGTTACCCCATGTTAAGTTATTAAGTTATTTCCTTGTGGGTTTTGATGGTTTTTTGTATTTTTCGTACTTTGTCTGCTTGTTGTATTTTTTCTTTGTCACAGACTTTCTCAGTTGGACTGTATTATTTTTCCTTTTTGTGATGCATCATGTCTATTTATCCTGAGTTAGTCCTTAAAAGTATGTTTTCTTCACCTTCTTTTTTGTCTACCTCTTGTTTTGTCTGCATTCAGGTCCTGTTGTGACCTGCATATTACAAGTTTGTCTGTTTAAAATATGAAGGAGCCTAGTTGATGCTAACAGTTCCATTTTCAACTAACAATAATGGAAACTAAGATAATAAAAATGACAAAAATCCTCAAATAGCAAAAGAATTAATTTCAGAACTTGGTTGTTTTGTGTAGAAATGTTTGTGAAAAAATATTGAATGGACCTCTACCTCTGCTGTAGGACTCCTCGGGGCCGGCCTTGTTCTTACAGAGGCTGACTCTGGGCCGCTTGGCGCTGGGGAAATACTCTGGCAGGGACACATCGAGGACCTGGTGGTCCAGAGGGCTGCTTTCTGCAGGGACGCACAGAAACACATATTTAGAGCCTGGATATTTATAGCCTGTTTGCTTCAGACTGTGTGAACTCACTGGCAGTGTGTGTGGGTTTGAGTCCCTCCTCTCCTTTGGGCAGGAAGCCGCCGTTGGCCCAGTCCAGCATGGGTTTGACCTGGTCTGACTCACAAGGAGAAAACTTCTTCTCTGCCCGGATACTGGCCATCTGTGTGAGACAGGAAGAGTATTAAAGAAAGTAAAGTATTAAAGAAGGTAAAGTATTAAAGAAAGTAAAGTAATAAAGAAAGTAAAGTAAAAGACAGTAAAGTATTAAAGAAAGTAAATTAAAAGAAAGTAAAGTATTAAAGAATGTTAAGTATTAGAGAAAGTAAATTAAAAGAAAGTAAAGTAAAAGAAAGAAAGTAATTAAGAAAGTAAAGTAAAAGAAAGAAAGTAATTAAGAAAGTAAAGTATTAAAGAAAGTAAAGTAAAAGAAAGTAAAGTATTAGAGAAAATAAAGTATTAAAGAAAGTAAAGTATTAAAGAAAGTAAAGTAAAAAGTTAAGTAAAAGTTAAAAAAGTAAAGTAAAAAGATATATTAAGCTTTTGGATTGAAGTTTTTATGAATGTACAAAAATATATCACATCCTTGAATGTGTTTTATTCGGCTGGAGAGGCTTCATTAGAGGAAGAATAAAATAGCGGTACTTGGACAGAGAAGGCTGAACACTCCTGCATGGTGCACAGACTTGAAGCCCAGACATCTGTTGGAGTTCAGAGGGATGCCAGGACACTCCGAGGCATGACAGAAGCCGGGATGAAAACGTGACCGGATTATTGTGTGGCCTCCTCTTCAAACCAAAGAGCCATTCAACCTCTCAAGCAGCCTATTTTTTGCTTTTACTCCCACTTTCATTTCTTTCTCTTCTGACCCTGCAGAGATTCATGCACTTTATTCTTTTTTTCCCCCAACCTTATCTCTCCTTAATTCTTTGGCATGGCTTCAGCCACGGGGGGTTTCATGAATCTGGGACAACATGCATGTGTAAAATATGTAGAGGATGGAATAATTGGCTCAGAGGCAAAGGCTGAATTCTTCTTCTAAATTAGAGAGGATAATGATTGCTACTGCACTGATTTTTTTATTTAGGGGAACTGGACAGAGGGGATGGCAGAAAGTAGTCTCTCTGTGATTATTTATCAGCCTTTCATTGTTACTGTGCAGTCAAGTAGCTGCTTTTCATAATAAAAGCATTTTTAGGTAGCAAAAATATGCAATAATATGAGGACAGAACAGCATAGTGAATAGTTCAGACTGCTTCCACCGTCAGAGTCAATTGTCTCTGCATGCTTCAAATCTGAGACAAAGTGAACCATTAGCTAATACAGAAAAGAAGTCATCTATTTTCATTGTAGAAGACAGAATCCTCAGGTTAATAGTTATCTCTTTATTCTGCCGACATTCTGAGAGGCTGCACAATAAGCCAGTGCTAAAAGCCATTAGGTCTACAATGGGGTCATTTGTTTCGGCAATCCATTGAGAAAGGTTTGTGGTTTAATGGAGACGACCAGCTCCAGTGCTGCATCCTGACAGGTTTTAGTGGGATGGGCTCAGCTGCATGTTAAAAAGCACTCAGGTGTGAGCCACTGGATGCAAATATATCCTGCAAAGGAGCTGCGTTCACATGCACAAATAATGCAATTCATCCAATGTAAAAGTTCTTATCAGTGCCATAAATAATAAATGTGTTTTAAAGTGAGTCACTGTGTGAGGGTCTGATCTGGGATGTATCTCATCAAACTGAGGACCAACCAGATGTGGTCTGGACTGATGGTCTAATGTCATTTAATGTCTTTCTTTCAACTTCACAGAACAACATAAGAGCTAGACAGAATTTTTTTTATAAACAGAAGGGAAAACAATAATGTTACATTAAACTCTGTTAGCCCCAGAAAATTAGCAAATAACGTTACACAAACTCAAAATTATTAGACACATATAAATAAATGCAGTTACTACCTTGTTGCCCTCTGGACAGGAGCTAAACTCTGCTGCACTCTCCCCGTTTGTCCTCATCTTATCTGTTATCTCCGTAAACTGTTCTACCTTTTTCATCAGTTTTCATCACAGTTTTTCCAACTTCCGTTTGTTAACTCCATCTACTGTCTATTCAAATATGTCTCTTCTGGAAATAGAATAAAAGCAATATGACGAATGCAAACAAACACATATGAACCATATTGTGCATGGGGGTCATTTACATGATCTTTTTTCAGGGTGGACAGTAACAAAGTTACTTTTTTTGAGTACTGTCGATGTCGATGTAAAGCATTTGTTAAATTGATAAGCTCTAGTGTTACCAGTTCTTTTACAGGTGATCTTTGGTCTAATCGATGTTCATGCAGCGAACAGCAGAGCACAGATTTGGTTCTGTAAATGCATTGTAGCGTAAATACAACAATGCATTGACATAAAAAGAAAATGATCATATTAACACTAAAATTTAAAACAAGTAAGTGTTCCAGCACTTTAACTAAAGTATTAATTTGACTTTCACTCATACCTGAATCACTATTGGACCAGGGGCATTTATACCTTGACTCATCTCCACTACAACATAAGTGCAATTACAAAAAACAGTTGGAGGCTCGGGCACAGTGTAAAATGTCAGACTGAGACAACCTGAAATGTTCTGAGGCGCAGGAAGATAAAGAATGATTCTCATTGAGAAGCAGGATACGGATGATAATTGCAAGTAACAGCATCAGTGAAGTGTGTCATCTCTCTTTTCATCCCCACAGACAGTGAAGGGAGATGATGTGGAAGGAAATTCTTCTGATGCACAGTTGAAAGCATTTCACTAAGCTTATTTGCTCATGAATTACTGATTGCAGAGTGACGAGACATATTTGTTTTTGTTCTTTTAACACAGAAAGCCTGAATGAGAGGAATGCTGCTTCCACCCCTTGTTTTTCTCTGTTTGACTTGTTCGGAGGACACATGAGGCAGCCATCATTATCCACACAGTTGCATGGATAAAAGCAATTGGTTTAAGAGAGAAACGTCTGGTCCCAGTGCCAACAGACTTTTTTTGACATCTATGAAACTAGACAAAGTTGAAATTGTACAAGTCAAAGGTAGCAGGAGGGCAAGGTGGAACAATTAATCTTCCTGTGCTCCGAAGCTGTGCTGTGCAAAATGGATGCTGCCACTCAGAGGAGACCATAATAGTCACACTTAGGCCTACTTCCAAATGTAGGAAGAGAGAGATCTCCAAAGCTGTAACGCTACGAGAAGCCCGGGGAACTTTGACAGTGATTGGTGGCTGGCTGTGTATCGGCTCCAATTTTATTTTTGAAGTTGGACCACTCAGACAGAATCTTAAATGTACTTGGCAAACAGTCTGAATCTTCTACAGATCCCCTCCCCCCCAAAAGAAAAGCTACTTTAATAAGCATCTTAAATCTCATTGAGACGAAACACATTCAATCCTGTGTCAGATTGCACAAATCTGACGCTTTAAAAAATATCTCTGTTACAGATTAAATATAGCAGAACCAGAGAGGTCAGCGGTCACAGACGTGGTTGCTGCTCATCAAAAGGACATCCTCCTCCTTATGTGTGTGTGTGTGAAACCACAATCCTTTAGCTCTCAGCTATGTTCCTGACAGCCTGATCAAGAGAGAACAGTGATTGAACAGAACAGAGTCATTTCCGCTCCTGTGCCCCACAGCCTCCAGATAGCACTTCCAGTTGGAGATGGCAGACAGATTAGACCTCATCCGTATGCAGAATGCAAGAACCGCTGTCATCCTCCCTTCGCTGCCAGCCAGTGATTACTCACAGAAGAGAGGGAGGGACGGCGATCAATATGGAGGAAGAGACACTGATGGGATATTGGAGCACACGCTACTGCCTGGCCAATTCCAAGCAGAGATAGGTGTTACAAGGCTGCAGAGCCCCCTGGGTGATCCACGAGATCTCACTCCACGGAGTTTCTTTGAGCACCAGGGCAAGAAAGGAGGAATCTCTCTGCAGCACAGCAACTGAGGTCATGATGCTCTTTAGTTAAGACGAGTTGTCGAATTAGATTTTGTATAATCTGGTTTTAACTAAGGGATAAACAAGTGAAAGCTTTCTGTGAAAGGGTGGCCATAAGAGATCAATGCCTAAAAAGAAGACATGCAAACAGACAAATAGATGTTGTTGTTGTCTGTAGCTCATGATTTCAGCTGATTACATGTCAGCGGGTCTGGAAAATGATGTTTATTTTAATGTTCTGATGGCATGATTCACATGTAAATATTTTTCACATAGCGTTCCCTTCACTAGCCTCCAAAATCAATTAATTAAAATCACAATTTTTTTTCACGGGCATAACTCAAAGCTGCTCAATACGTTTTCATGAAACTAACACATCAATCATGCTGGAGTGGTGCAAAAACTCCAAAATTCAAAGATATACAGAAAATGTTCAGAAATCCCACATTTATAGTTTTTCAATGATTCACGAAAATTTGTGGTGGCTCTATTGGTGGTAGTATTGCAGCAAACTGACGTATTCATTAGCATTTTGGATTCCCAGATATTCAAAAGTATTCAGTGTTCAGGCCAACTCTCATCCTCCCCCATAAGTGAGCTACAAAAGTTGCTATTTGGGGGTACTACAGATTTCTGAATTGATGTGGTGTATTGCAAAGAGGCTAAACTCTGTGAATTGTCAAATGATGACAAAATAAATCCGCATTTTGCTAAATAAAGTGCCTGGGATTGATTTCCTTTGCCTATTAGAGACCACCTGTGAAGGAAAGAGGAAAAGAAGTACATCTGTACATCTGTACTTCATCAGCACAGGCATCCTTCCTCTGATTATACAACAGGCCTAATGGCTTCATTAGTGAAGGATACTAACTAGGATTAATGAGCCTTGACCACAACAAAGCCGACATCCCTGCACTTAAACCTTAATTTGTGACAACTCTCAGCACTTTGTATGATCCTCTTGATGAGGACTGGTACATAAGACAATAGTAAATTAAATAATTAATTATTATTAAATAATTCTAGTTATTAAATAATTAAAAACATTAATTACATTAGAACATTTTAGAATATCTGTCATAGATAAAGGAAGTAGTATCGGTACGATAAACACAAATAGAGCCATTAAAAAAGTATTCCTGTATAAAATATAGGGTCATAAATGACCCCACTCAGTCGCTAAAATAGCTTGGTTGCTTGAGGAAGAAGTGTAGTGGACCAAGTTTAATTATGCTAATTTAGCTTGCAGGTTAGAAGGTAAAAAAACAACCTCATGTTTGTCCAAAGGATAGGGATGTACTGCAAGCAGCCAAATAGCTTAGCTTAGCATGGAGACTGGAAGCAAGGGGAAACAGCCTGGTTCTGTCAAACCGTAAACAAGAGTTATGTGCTTTAACTATTCCTGTCAATCCAGATTCCCTTATTTGGTATTTCCTCCTCGATCATCGCTTGAACTTGTAATTGTTCTGGTCTTCCATCTTGCAATCTTCCCAAAGCTCTTATTTCTGCCTCAAGGAACAATGCAGGTTCAGTTCTATTTGCTGTGGATACTGTAATTCATGTCAAGGCTCCAACACCTGCTGCTATTATACCATCATTAAGAGCAAAACTGTGGCCCTTTAGGGAGCATCCATGAATCCGTCCCATCCTCCCATCATGTAAAGATGTTTACTCTGAGGCCTTTCTTCACTCGTGTTTCACCAGAGCCCTGAGAGAGAAGCAGCATCTGTTTACTTCAGCCTATGAATCACACGGAGTGGCCGCTGACAACTTAATTTATTCGAGCCACGAGCAACCAACTCATGCTGGTGTCAGTCTTTTTAATCTGAAAAGCTGAGTTACAGTAGTCTCTTTAACTGCTGCACACTGTGCTGATGAAGTTGGTGCAATCTTGCTGGTTCAGCTTAAAGTCAGGGGTGAATTTAAACCTCGATTCTCTCTTAGTCTGCTGTAGTATAAATGTGCTGAAACAGGACGAATGGTATAAATTGAGTTTAAATTAAATAAAAGGCTCGCTAACTAACTGTGATTTCTCTTAATGGCTGATCTCATTAAACTTTTATACTCCTCTCGATACGCTGCTCGAGCTTTTACGCTAATTTTTATTCATGAGAAAACATCCTCAAAAATGAGCTGGAGTCTCTCTCTCTCCAAATCTCCCTGATCGATGTGTTTCATTTCATCAATGGATGCTTTCTGGCAGTCACAACAGTTCATGACTTCCATACTGAATGAAGAAAGTTGCTTTTCCTCTATATCACTGTTCAGGATAACCTTCTCTTCCTCTCCTCTTGGCTCTCTTCATTGTTTTTGTCTGCATGACCTTCCTTTCCTTTCGAACAAATCCACAGAAATATTACCCTCAGAGAGATAACATCTCTTCTGGCCATGTTCCCACTCTCCATTAGAGTTATCTTTTATCATTTGGGTCAGAGAGACAATACATCATCCTGAAGTCCTTTACAAGCTACCATGTAAAGCTTCTTTTTTTTTCATTACTTTTTTTACTTTATTTATCCTACAAACTTACATGGTTGTTTCTAACAATTTAAGGGATTTAAAAAAAACACATCACAGTGTTAATGTTCAAAATGCATGTATGAAAATACCAACTTACTTTTTGTGTCTTTTTGTTGTTGTTTTTTCTTTGTTTGTTTGTTTGCTTTTTATCTTTTTGTTAATTATTGACTTTTAATGGTTAACTCACTAACATGTTAGATTACTAACACAAAAACACCAAAAACATGAGCACCATAAATTTCTCACATGACACGACTGAAGTAAAAAAAAACATTTTACACAATCAGTAATCAGTGTAATCAGAGTGTCCCCCATCAGCATCGATTACTGCAGTAATCCTCCTCCTCATTGACTGGCACAACCTCCGGATGATGTCATCCTGTAGGATGGCGGTCACCTCTTCAGTCGGAGCTGCCTGGAGCTCCTGCTGAGTCTGTGGAGGACACTCATCCAACCCCACAGGTTTTCACTGAAGTTTCTGACGGAGCCAATGGCCATTCCAGGATTATGATGTCACTCTCTTCCAAGGCCTGGTGATGCCGTCCCGTTGGCACAGCACCGGTGTTAGGTTATTGGGCTCAAATTCACATTTCCTATGCACAGGTGTATTATGGGTGTCTGTGGTTTCTGCTGCTGTACTGGTGGCCGGTCAGAAACTGTTTCTGAGGTGCAGCAGGCGGATCGATCCTGATCCTGTGTCGTTACTTGTGGTCGACCAGGATGTGGGCTGTTTGTCATCGTTCCTCTTGCTACATAAAACTGGTGTAGATGTACTGTTGTGGAATGATAAGCATTCACTGCACTAATGGCTGGTGGACTGACCCGCCTCCAGCATGCCAATGGCACGATACCAGTCATGTTGCTCCAGCCACGGCATTCTTGCAGATGTCATTTTCTCCCCAATCTTCATGCTTTTTTATATGGGAGGGTTAGTTTTACAAGGGAGTGGTCATTTGGGATTAGTTGGATAAAGGCATTGTTGCTATATCTCTAAAAATTGTGTTTTCTAGTCAAATCAGTCAAGAGTGACCAAACCTTGTGTGTTGAGAAGTTTCACAAAACCTCCCTCCATAGATGATCCAATTTTAAAACAGAGAAAAAGGTTTTCTCTAATTGGATCCAAAAAATGAGTGGTGTGTTTTTAAATCCCCTGAGTGTAAGCTCTCTGTTGAAACTCTTCCTTACAAGAAATCAACATACTTATGTAACAGAAATGGATATAACACATGCACTGTCAGATGTCAATAAAACTGGGACATTAAAATTACAATGAAAGTTGATTTCCAGGAGAAAAAAAAATGCATGTTTTTCCAAAAATGACACAACAGTAAGTGAATTTTTTGCTCCTCGGTGTAATTTGTATTGTGTTGAGCTGACTGTTGCTGGAGTTGATTTCAAAGAGGGCAGCACTGAATATCAAAACATGCTTTAATGAAAGTCCCGTGTGGGGATATCAGAGAGTTCCCCGGTGCTACTTTCTGTTATCCTGCAGAATCGTATGAATGAAAAAATTGTTTTCACCCACTAATAAGAGATTCCCGTCCTTTCACATCTTTTCTGCTTGTTGGTTTTAATGAGGAAAATAAAGCCCTGATGCAGAGACAGGATTGTTACATGTGGCACACATAAAACCATCTCTCTAATTTAAGTGTTTATTATATTCTTATGATAAATCTTCTATATAAGTTAACTGGTGACTCTTAATTGCCCATAGGTGTGAAGATGTGTGAATGGTTGTCTCTATATAGCATAGCCTCTTTGACACATGCATTTACTATAACTTATAAAAAGTTGCTCATCTATCTGGATCTGCAGGAAAAATTTTCCTCCTAGCCCATGCACCATCCTTCCACCAAGTTTCATGATAATCTATGCTCTAGTTTTTGCGTAATCCTGCTGAGAAACCAACCAACCAACAAACGAATGGACAACAAACGGTGAAAACATAACCTCCTTAGCAGAGGGGTCCCTTGTATCTTTTGGTAATTAGATTTTCATTTCAGAAACGGATATCGAAAAAAAAAAACGAGTGGTTATTTGATTTTTTTGTTTTAAAATACAAAAACAAAACTGAAATACAAGGCATTTTCCTTTTCATGGCCAAAAAAGGTAGGAATGAAATTATTTTGTTTTGTGGCCTGACCACATCCAAAAAAACAGACCTTTTTGTTTCTGTTTTCTAGTGATTTTAGTTTTTTAAAATCCAAAACAGAAAATGAAAATCAAATTATTTTTTTAATTTCACTCCTCCCTTTTGGCTACGAAAAGGAAAATACCTTGTATTTCAATTTTGTTTTTTGTAGTTTAATATGAAAAATCCACTGGTTTTTCATTTTTTGATATCTGTCTGTGAAACAAAAATCGAGTTACCAAAAGACACACGGACCCAAAGGTATCAATGGATTTGATAGTATTTAAGTTATCTCCAGTGGCACAGACCTTGAAACAGTCCTATCAGACGGTCTGTGAACTCTTCTTCCCATGTCTAGATGCTGTATCCCTGTTTATTAGTCGCTGTATGGTTCAACCTTTATAGACTGAAGTTATGGGTTCACACACAGATATATCATGAATGTGTGCATCTTTGGCGGGAGAGTAAAATTGCAACCCATTTCTCTTTCCCACTTTCTACATTAACGTCTCACTTGGGCTGCCTCGCTCAGATTGCTCATTTTCCAGTGGCTGCTTTTTAATAAGAAGTCTGTCCTGTGAAAGTGGACAATTGGTGAAACCCACAGAGGGTCATTTAACAACAGGATCAATGCTCCGTTTAGGCTTGTACTTCAGGAAAGTGACAGTGTGATACACCAAGTGTTTTTTTTTTATGTGTGGTTGCAGTCTTTTACATCATTAAACCATCTGAGTGTTTTAATGCGTGCCACTTCGTATGACAGTGTAATGTGTAAGTTCTCATATGATGTCAAAATGAAACCTGCATCAAACACAAACACCAACCCAGTGTTCCTATTCATGTGAATGAGGATGCTGTAGTTTCTTTTCATGAAGCGCTAATGCCTAAATGAACACAGCCCTGGGCTCAGCGTTGCTTTGAGCAAAATGATGAATGAGAACGTTAAAATGCTCACAGTGGCACGGTGCTGATGTTTAGCAGGTGTAGTGTTCGGCAAAATACATCTCAGTCTTGCGCGTTAGCATGCTAATATTTGTTAATTAGCAATAAATACAACATGCAGCTGAGGCTGAATGCCACTGGTTTTGCAGGCAAATGGTTATAAACTGGTCAATCTGACTTTTTAACCTGATGGTGGTCCTAAAGCTGGGAATACACTGTAACCTACAATTTGAGCCCATTTGGACTTTTTGTGCAGTGCAAACTCATTTCAGAGTTGGCCCAAATTTCAGCTTCATCAGCTTGATCCCTCCTTGGCAAATCCCACCAGAGATTTTCTGTGAGATACAAGTCAAGCGACTGTGACGCCCACTTTAGAATGATCCAGGACTTCTGGTGGTCTGCTTGGGATCATTGTCCTTTTGGAATGACCACAGAACAGCATCCCAAAGCTTCTGTGTCTTATCTGGATGCTTCTCAGCTACTGGAGCCAACTTTTCTTGTTCTTTTGGGTCAGCAGTGGTGAATGTCTTGGAGTTTGTGCATGGAGCCTTCGTGTAAATGTAGACCTTAACAGAAAAGACTTTGGGACTCTACTGCTTAAGTAGGTCTATGAAGGTTGGCACAGTTTACAGCATCTGTATCTGTAACAATATCTGATTTGCCCCTCCTCCTCGTTGCTGATTGGATACCTGCGCTCTGCAATTACCTTGGATTGGTTAAAATCTGAGTCTGTCAACAGGTTTAAGGCTTCACAGGTGTGGGTTATTATTATTATTATTAGTGTCCAGGCAGGAAGTGAAGAAATAGAAACTCAACCTTTTCAAAATAAAACCATGCAACAAAACCATTAAATACAATAAAACATGCAACTAAAACACGAATATAAAAACTCATGCACAAACATAATATATAGAGTACATACAGGAAAAAAATAAAATAGACACTTCTGCCATGCAACACTCTTATGAGGAATGATATTCAGGGGGTTGAATAATTTTGAGACATGCAGTCAGTAAAAGTAGCATTTTGTGTTGAATGCTGGATAACTTTTATTATTAAGAAGGAAAAGAATGTAGGGGAAAAGAACATTACATTCTGTTGCATTGAACTATTTAAACTGTTCTTGGTTATTGCAATCAGCTGATAAATAACATACTTTACCAATAAATATATAATATACAATGGGTGTTGAATAATTTTGCTTCCCACTGTAGCACATTCACTGCAACCATTTTGCTGCTGTGTCATCAAGATTATGGATATGAAAGCAGGCAGACAACAGACTAGACAAGTTTCTCTATAATGACACGTCACACTGTGTTCAGAGGAGTAATGATTATGAAAATTAGGTTATGAGCCAGGCAAATAAATAAATAAACTGTCATCAACCACCATGAAGCACAGTGTTCATCAAGAGAATTGATTGCATGTACAGGATTCATTAGAGACACAGTCTGATGGTTTTTCTAACTTCACAATGCCGCTGATGTCGCTTCTTCAGCACAATGAGGATGATGCTCTCTGAACATTTAATCAGTGCTGACATTAATATTAGCGTCAACTTTCTTTCCGAGTGGAGGAAGTTTTGCATCCCCTTAAATGTGAGCGTTTTTATTTTTAATCTACAATTAACTCGAGTCAGGTTTTGCGGAGGAGCTTTGCGGTGTAGCTTAATTACCCTTTCTTCTCCATTTCTTGCAATGTTAGCAAGAAAAATGCACTTCAAAGGTGTAATGTCATATTTGGAGCAAATCCTCATGGGCGTAGAAAATAAAAAAAATATGATAGCAATATAACAAGATGTCTCTTTTCATCTCCTTTAAGACCGGGAGATAATACCAAAAACTACAAAGCAGGTTGTGTAAGATTATTAGTTTTTTTATTAATTTTTTTTATTAATGCAATTAAAGACCAGCTCTGTTCTTCTGGTTGTGTTTTTGTTGTGCTTTCAGTTACATAGTGAGTGTGGTGTCAGTTAGCTGCAGAATATTTCAGTACATCACCTTGTGCTGATTCATCAAAACAACCACCCAGCTCATAAATTCATAATTCTGCTTTGAGAATCTCTCTTTTTGATATTTCTCCATGCATCCTCTGAGGAGAGATCCCCACTACTGATTTCACATTTTCTGACCTATTTCCTTTAACACCACGGCTGTGTGAGCCCCCCCTTCCAGATCTGCTCTTGTTTTGTCGGTTTCTTCCTGTCCTTTTCACTATTATTCTGCAGACGAGAGCTTTAACTGTTTCCTTCACACCATCAGTAAGATTTAGAACCCATTCAGCCAAAACATGGAGGAAAGGAAGAAAGCTTATCCCCAAATGCTTTCCTGCTTTTTCATTATTGTCTCTTCCATCGGGGGAGCCTCTCTGCAGAGGTCTCTGATTCATGCATCCTGGTCGTTGCATCAATATTTGCTGGTTGAAAATGTAAAAAGAAATCAAGACAGCTGGGTTGTCTGCAGGGAGCTGTACTGAGATAAATCAGTTCATTCTATCATTTTCATGGAGACATATAACTTGAGCTGCATGAACTACACTGCACCAATCAAACAGTTTCTCCCTTGAAATAAAATGATTATTCTTTTTAATAGTCATGAGTCACACAGTCATAATAATTAGAAAGTTATTCCACTTTCAACCCATGTGGTTAATTACATTTTACAATATTTATGTCAGATATTACCAAAATGCAATTGAAAAATGTCCAATTTGGTGCAGTACACTGGATGAGAGCAAAAAATACCCAAACTTAAAGCAAGATCTTTTAAAAAAAGAAGAAATTACATATTTTTACCTTAAAACAGAAAAGATGAATTCATAAAAAATATATGCCATAGATTGCTGACTTTGTTACTATTATTTGCTTGTGCTACTTTTACACTAAACCTTATCTGTCACAGATTAACATGTTCTGTTTCCTGAAGTGCTGTTTAAACCACAATGTTTCTCTAAAGTTAACAAAAGCATAAACCTATTCAAACCTCAACCATAATGTTGTCACATCATAGCCACACACAAAAAAAAGATATTTTTCTAATTTCAGTTTTGGGAGAAGCCAACAAATGATGGCATCCTGCCAATAGGGAGGTCCGATTAGAAAATATCTGCACAGTATTTTATCTTTTAAAGTATAAGTGAGCGAAATCACATTTAAGAAATTAATATTCACATATGCACCAAAATATTTACAAAGTTTCACAAATGTATGTCTAGTTCATTCAGGCTGCTTTTGTGCACACCCTCCACCTCCCCATCGCTGCCCAGTCTTCGCTGTTTCACCAGCATCATCATTTCATCAGCCTCTTCAGAGTCATCAGCCACCACCACCACCAGTGTCTGGACTCCAATGGGGGATTTATCTCGCTGCTGCTCAGGGCAGATGTCCTTCGATCTCCATCTCCCTGCAAGGTCTAAGTACCAAAGACTTTCTGCCATAATAATTATATTTACTTCATTCATTTGTCACTCCTGGTTGAAGTAAACTTATTTTAAAGGATGTTTATTTGCCTAAGACCAAGATTAATCCTACAGCAGACTCACTTTTTGTGTCTCGTTTGAAACCAAAACATAGCTGTGAGACCAAATATACAAATTATAGGAAACACAGCCTATTGTAATTCCCAGCGTGTCACATACTGACATTTTGGTTCCATGTTAAAGCCAACATGCGTCACTGATCACTTCATTTTAAGCACATGTTAGGATGACTTTGCAGTCAGCAGACGCCTGACGCCTACTGACGAGCTGGGATGAGAAGGTGTTGGAAGTCCCAAGACAGCAGTCAGAGAACACATCAAGCAAGAAGCAAAAGAAGCATCTTTATGTAATGATTAATATTTGTGTGTGTAATTAAATTATTTTCATGGATATCATCATTTATAATCAATAAAATACATTTATGAATCTTCTGTGGGCATTCATTAATATCAGGATTCATTCAATATTTAGGATTTATTTAATATTCCACAAAAATCTTATATTCAAAATTACTAAAAGGAGATATACTAGATTTTCAGGGCCTTAAAGTACTGCAGAAGATCTAATTCTTAGGGTTAAAGTGAAGAATACAAAGCTTTATTATAACATATGGCGTCAACCATGTTCTGCCATACATTATTCAAAGCCTTTGTGCTGTGAGTGGATGAGAAACACTGCAAGCGTGCCTGGACTGAAGCTGCATGTCTGATATGGACTCAGAGAGAGGTTTAAGATGCATGATACAGGCAGATTTTTAATGAATAGCACACTTTGGGGATTGAGCAGCTCTGAGGTAGGAGAGATTCATAAAACCTGACTCTGTGCGAGACAATTAGAGGTTTGCTTATTATTTTCCCGTCTGGACTGCCCCATGAGGACTCCTCTGCAAGCAGAGCTGGAGAGGAGAATTTTAATTCTCAGCTCTGACAGGTAATATCTACCTGATATTTGTACAGCCACTCTCCTTTCTCTCGCATCATTACAGCATTGCATAATGACCTATCGTTGTACCTCAGCTCCAAGATGTGAATCACATAAATGCCCAGTGGAAACTGACTAATTGCAGATTATTTAAATATGAAATCGGTAGCAGTGGTACAGCATGTCCTCAAAATAGGTATAAGTGAGGTATGGAGGTTTTGGCTATTGTCTCCTTCTCCCTATGCCACCTGTGTTTGTCTCGTCACTCTGTATATGTAAGTCTGTGTGTTTCTGTTCTCTGTGTTACTTCGTCGTGTTTGGATACTTATGTTTTCTACACACTCTCAAGCTCTGTTCCTGTCTTGTCTCCCAGTCCTCCGTGCTCAGTGTAAGTTTCTTGTCTATTTGTGTTTATTCTGGATTCTGCTTTTGTCTTCTGTTTTGGGGATTTATTACCTTGATGCCATTTTTGGATTTTCCTGTGTTCGAACCTGCCCGTTCTTCTGGAATAGGTTTTTGTTATCATCGATGGACACAGTTTGCCTCCTAATGTGGATTTTCAGTTTATTTTGGTTTTCATTGAATAATTTAACTGCATCTCCCGAGTCTCTGCCTCATGTCTGCACATGGATCCTCGTCTCTGAACTGCTTGAAACATAACACCAAACCACCTGTCCATCTCAGGCTCCCTCCTCCATCATTCATTTCTCATTTTCACCCCTACCCCTACCCCTTGCCCCTTAGCCTTGCCTCTCCCCTTGAAACAGAGTTACAAGGGGAGAGGCAACTTTGCTGCTGCACTAAAGTTACCCAGTGAGTAAATCATTATCCAGATCACATCAAAAATAAAAACGGATTACGCACACTCTTCTCTCTTCCCTTCCTTTGTCTTCCTGGTCCAACAGAGACTGTGTGCTTCACATTCCCCGAGAGTATTCTTCTCTGTGGGTTTGGGGCTCTGCTCTGGCGTGCGGCGCGGGTGGTTGCTGGTTCGATACCGTATTTTTAATTTAAAAGACGTTCTTCCAATCCAGTGGAGGATCTAGAATTTTTCTAAATCAGGGGCCATAGAGGGCCCACATTTTTTACAGAATGTCCAACATTCATGCACATTTCCTTATTCAGTAAGATGTATACACAGAATATTTCACCAGTCATTCATTGTTTGCTGTTGGCTCCATAGCTTTTAGTAAAGACACACATAATTGAATATATTATGCAAATTGTGCCTTTTTCAAACACATTGTGTTCATCAAAAAAGTTTAGCAATTATTGAATTTTAAACTAGGATGCATAAATAAATATAAAACATAAGACACTTTTTTCTAATTATGTAATACATAAAATTTAAAAAAAATTTAAACAATTTTTTACATGAAAGATACTTATATACATAAATAATCCGGACAGAGTTCGGAGAAGCGCTGCTGCTCCCTCATGTCAAAAGGAATCAGTTGAGGTTGTTTGGACATCTTGTAAGGATGCTTCCTTTGTGTCGCCCTTTGGATGTTTTCCAGCAATGTCCAACTGGGAGGAGACCCCAGGATAGACTCAGTACGTACTGGATGAATTACGTACTGTATCTCATCTTGCCTGGGAACGCCTCGGGATCCCCCAGGATGAACCTTTGACTTCCTTTGAAACTAACACTGGTCTTCACCTCAATGTGGACACATTCACAAAGTTAGAAATTGCTGAATCAAAACTTTTTCATTATTGTCAGCTCAGAAAATACTAATACTAAATAAAATACTAATCTCTGCAGGAATATTCAGCTGGAGCTCAACTTTCATCACATTAGACAGCTTTAGTTTCCTTTGCAAAGGCTCAGGACGTGATGCAGTTTACTACAGACTGTAGACTACATCATAAATAGCACAAGTCTAATGGCTTTAGTGAAGCAGACTTTGGCAGTATATAGCCTCAGTGTGGACATGACAACGCCCTCTACTTGTTATGGAGTCACAGTAGTGTCATCCATGCCTTTCATGGAAAATGCTGTGAACTGACTAATGTGCGGCTATTTCTGGGCGACGGTGAAAATTTCATGATTAACTGTGTCAAGAGTGGGAGGCGATGCTTTCACACACAGGGAAATTTGCATCATACCCTTCCTCACTACTGATCCTGCCCATTCAATTTAATTAATGGCTTTGGTATCTCATCTGCAGCCTGCCTTCCCAGTGTCCTTCACTGTGTTAATATATGAAATATGAGAGGAAAAACATATGCTTCATGTTCAAGAAAGAAAACCAGACAAATGACTATGTGGCCTGAGAATCGCATGCATTTGACACAAGACTAAGGGTCTTTCCCGGTCTGCGTTCTTGTGAAATGCCATCTTTTATGGCCTTAGAACTGTCTCAAAACAAAAGTTTGCATTTTGCCAAAGAAGAAGAAAATTCCCAAAAGTGTTCTTGACATTATTTTTCAGAGGATGCATAGGTTGGTAACTACAGGACAAATATCTCAGCGTTCATTGACCCTTCAAAATAACAGGAACAACAACCTAGGACCAAAACCATGACACAGTGACAGAAAATGGATGGATGGAGTCAGAATTGGTCTGAATTTCAACTTTATTGTGTAGCATAGAGGGAACGAGAAGTGATCGTTGCCACCTCTCTCCTCCTGAATGTCGTCGGATAGTTTTTTTATGACATGTCAGAGATTTTTGTCAGCCATTTCTGGTTCTGACACGCTTGAAACAGAGCCGTGAGTTGATTCCCCAAATCCCCTGCCTTTTTGTCTATGTGCAAAGTCGGAAACGGAGTATCTGAAAAGTGCAAACCCTGTACAGCGGAATGTACCCGGCATACGTCCGATTTTCTTTGCAGAATCGACAAACCATATTACCCATGTCTTCCTGTGAGTCCATAAAGCAAACACAATGGCACAGATGATGAAGGCAGTGCGACTCTGCCTCGTATGCATAGTGGACCCTCTGCTAGAGAGCTTTGTATATGTTTCAATATGTGGAAGTATTTTAATGTCGCTGATATCCAATGCTTGTTTAGATATTTCACTGTGGACCAAGTGCTGGACTGACTGACATTTCTATCTCTACAGCGTCACAGCTAGTGTGGCTGAAGATGAAGGAATAAGATTCCTTTGTAATCTTTCGACTTGCTTCAAGCTCTCAGATGCATTTCTGAACATTTCTGCATCCAACATTTGGCTTCAGAGCAGAGAGACGAGTGTTTCTGGGGACCATTTGCCACTCTGAGACCCGGCTTAGCCGAAGGGCTTGGCAGACGCTGCCTCTGACAATCACATTGTTTAAAGCTTCAGGAGATTAGCTGAGCTACTGCCGCTGCCAGGCGCTGATATGACTGCTGCCGAATTTACAGCAGGACCCCTCAATGGCAGTTGGGTCTGACTCTCCGGTGACCGAGACAGTCAGGTGTGCTCATTCCAGTCGACGAGTGGAAGCAGGAGGTGGTTTATGTCTGCAGTGTTACTGGAGGATGGGGGCAGAGGTTAGGGCCCTCCAGCAATGCCCTCACCCAGAGGCAATCTCATTTTAAAAGGTTCTCATCACCCCCAAGCCACTGCAATCAGGTATGCCATAAATCCTCCGGATCCAATTTATTCTTGAGAGGACTGACACTGAGCCTCCATACCAACTAATAGCTTTCCAGGACATCCAACCCCAGATGAGCACACACAGCGCTAATCCACTGATTACAGTTGCTGACAATGGAAAAATACTCCTAATCAAATTTAAAAATATTAACCGGGTGTCATATTTATTATCTTGACAGTTAATTTCTCACATCACCATTAAAGCACCGTATCACATCTTTAAAAAGGTGGGCTATATTTTAACTGCAATATTCAGTGAAGTGTTATTGTCGATGTTAAAACAGCTACTCAGCTATTGTCTAGAAATTTATTTCATCATTGCTAAGAATTCAGTTATGCTTATGGACCTGAACCTTTGATAGATGTATTATTGTTTATATATATATGTATGTCTTATATATGATATGTATGTATATAATACATTTATGTCTGTATCGTATATGTATCTTATATATGTATATATCTTATATGATGTCTACATTATACTGTAAAATACTAAAATATTGATATATCCTGTATAGTGGACCAACTGAGGGAAAGAGGGTTTTTTTTTACTATATTTTTATTTTATCTTTTTTCCTTTCTTTTTATTTGTTTCTTTTTTGTCTGTTTTCATGTCTAAAAATATTTTTAAAAATTGACATGTTTATGTTTATGATATGCTAAGTTAAAATATTATGCAATATAATTATGCAATGTCCCCCAAAAAATAAAATAGAAAAAAACCTACTCTCTCATTTGTATGGCATGTTGCTCAGTTTTATAGATTTACAGTGTTCAAGTTTTAAACACATGCTGTGTTTCTATTTCCTCTGCTAACATTAGTGTTGGCACTAATGGAATAGCTGAGACAGTTTCTTCCTTATGATCAGTTCTCTCCAACCTCTCTTTGCATATTTTACAGCCAGTCAGATTCAAGGAAGAACCGCCTTCGTTACTGATTCCTTTTGGTAAAGACAAAACCTCTCACTCATTTTGCTAATCTCACAAACTAAAACAAGAGGAGCCCCTGAAATTTAACAGCATCTGCTCAGAGAGCTCAGCATATGGTGCAGAGATTGAGAGCAAAGTCTCCTGCCTGATGAGTGAGGTGTGAGTTTCAGTGGAGACAAACAAAATGAAAGTAAGTGTTAATGCCAGATGTATGAATTTGCAATACAATCCAGATGAAAAAATGATTCTATATAATTAAGAGAGAGGATGTTCCTTCTGATTGTTTTTAATGTGGATTTTCGACAAAGGCCTTCCAATCAAGAGACGAGGGAACCCAGACTGGTTTGGTGACAGTTAAATCTGACAGCTGCTTCACAGAAAACCGGAAAGCACTCAGAGGGCGCACACCTCCGCCAACGCCACTGTCACTGAAGCCTGAACGATCATAATCATGACATCACATAAGCCCTGTTGGCAGTCAATCGGTACGTTCCATTTTGTATCATCGTTGTGTCGTTGAAACCAGGTGAAAGAAAGTGAAAGAGTGATCCAGAATTTACATCCGTACCTAACTCTGCCTCAAAATTTAATCAGCCCGTCCTTGGCCCAAGGTCCACACCTACTACAGATTCATGAAAATCTGTTGACAACTTTTCATTGGCAATCACATAACCTCCTCCTGCTGTCGTTGGCAAAGGTAATGAACGAAACTCTGTTCTTTTCTGTCCTCAGAGCCTCAACCACCACAGTAAAAAATAAAGATTGAAATTAAAGTTCATTTGGATCTGTCCACAACTTTTGGCTTAGTCAGCATTTCCTCTTCTTATGGTGATTTATATACTAAATTAATGACAATACAGCTGAGTTCACCCCTATGTATCTCCAGAGTATAACTCGAACTTACCCACAGGGGTCTACAGGAGTTGTTCTTCTCGGGTCATTACGGTGGATGTACCATATTACACTCTTTCCTCCGTTTTTTGGCAAACAGAGTATATGGAAAAAAGATTTTAGGTCCCGCTGTGAACCATGATATCCATTTTCTCCTCTTAAATACCTCATTAGCGGCAAACCTTACTAAAATCTCTCTCTCTAGCATTATTGGAGGTAATTGCTTTCAGTACACGTCGATGAAATATTCCCAAAAAGCAATGAACTGACAGAAAAACACGACAGAATCTCATCTTATTTGTTATTCCTGACAATTCACGGGATTATCACCATTTTTTTTTTTTTATACATTGTGACATTTTAATGTGAGGGTTTTCACTCACTGAATGGTGTTTGATTGACATCCATCCTCGTTATAACTGGAAAGAGGATGGGGTTAGATTTGGGTATCAATTAAGATCTTTCTCAAGGCTTGATCTTGTCAATACGGTTTGAACACTATACGACTATATTAACCTTTTTTAGAGGAAATGAGAAGTTTTCACTTGCAGATTGAGGTCACAGGTTTTTTTACCATTACAAGTTTAAACTTTCTGTATAGTAAGTCTGTATTTTTTCTCTCTCAGCTATAATTTCACCATTTTACTCAGTTTTCTACAGAAAATCAGTAGTCAGAAAAGATTTGGACATATGATGAATGGTTCTAAAATGCATCTAATTATTATTTTTTTATCCTTACTAGCTGTGTTTCTTTAGGGATAGATCCTTCAGGCTTTGGTCCAGATTGATATCTTACAGCATATATGAATATGTCCACCAAATATGAAAACAATGTATTCAGTACTATATATTCTATATATTATACATGTTCTATATTGTAATATTGTCACGTTTCAGCAAAACTCAGAGTTGGGTCTATGTGCAGACACAAGTCAGGGACGCGGGAAATGCAGTTCAATGATTTCATAAAGAAAAAAGAGCCATACTACAAGAAAACTCTGCTCATTAGGTGAAAACAAAAAATAAAGTCCAAAAACAGGCAGAACTGGCATGATGAGCATCATTCCAAATGATACAAAAAACAAGACATCTGCTGTGGTGGAAATCCAAAATAAGGATCATAGACCAACATTGTCTTTTGAGAGTTTTATTAAAAAGATGATAATAATAATGCCTTTGTAATGGGACCAGCACACAGAGTGATATTAGCCCCATTCAGACAGTGTTTTCATTTCGGGTCTGTTGCGCCTTTATTCCGCCCTGATGTCTGTCTGAACGCAATGAGGGCGTAATGAAGTGTCAGTTTGTTCCATCTCGTGGGTAGTAACAGCGCCGAAACAGGTGTCTGTCTGAATGCAGTGCCCCGGCGTTGCGCAACAGGTGTGACATTATGGTAATATGTTCAGCTGTGCGACTTACTGTAAGACTCTCCATTCTCCACCTGTCACCTAAAATAATCCATCCACAAATTTTTTTTAAAACGTTCAAAACTAAAATGAATAGTTTATAGAATAATCTTTTTGTTATTATAGGATTAAACTGCCAAGTAATCAACGGATATTGATGAAATTTTCAGGAGATGTCGGAAGTGGCCCAAGGAAGAATCGATTAGACTTTGGTGGTGATCCGGATCACAATTGATTCATGTCCATATAACAGCTTATGAATTTCAACAAAACATTACCCCATTTTAATATACTTCCTTTTCTCCTGCCTGTGTGTTTGTTTGAATTTTTCTTGTCAAACTTTCTAATGACTTAATTCAGAGGGTTACCTCATGGGACTTCTGCTTTGGAGTGAAATGCCAACATGGGGAAACTGAGCAGCCTTGGCGGAGGTCTGCACTCTCCCGAGTGCTTTCTAGTTTTGTCTAGCTCTCCATGTCTTGTCCTTCGATTTACATTTCCTGTATTTCTTTCTTGTCATCTGGTTTGTCCCTTCGGTTCCCCTGTCTCTGTTTTAGTCTCTGTTTCCAGTTGTGATCATTCTCTCTCCCTCTGTGTCCATGTATTCACTGTCAATGTTAGTTTTTAGTGCACCTTCTCCATTTTTCCCTCCACTGTGGGTGTCTGATTATTTCCATCTGTCTCTGATTGTCTCCTCCCTGTGTCACCTGTTTGTCATTCCCTCGTTATCCCAATGTATTTAGTCTGTGTTTCTGCCCTTCATTGTCAGTTTGTCTGTTTTGCCCCATGTTGTGTCCTGTCGATGTATATCTCATCACTTGTTTTAGCATATTGCCCTCAAGTTTCCTTTGTGCTTCTTGCTCTGTAATGTAACTTTTTCTCCATACGTGACATTCGCCTGTGATTTGGTATTTTGGTTTCCCTCTGGATATTAGTTATTTTTGTCTTGTAGGATTATGTACATGTATATATACAAAATATATAAATATATACATATATCAGATAAATGAGTGTGCCTCTGTGCGGCTGCTAAAAAGTCACCAGTAACCCTACCACATCAGTTTCTTTCCCTTTTCCTCACATCTTTGTACATTTTATAAATCCACTAAGCTCTGCACTAGTGCACTCTGCACATGCCCCCACATCAAAACACATCTAATCACCTCTTTTACAGAGCGCCAGAGTGGCCATAGAGAGAAAAAAAACACACATCGTGGCCACGTTTTAACACATCAAGCGCTCCAAATGCTGTTGAGAGATATGGTCCATTCCCACATTTTGATTAACTTGTGCACGCGAGATAAGTACACGGGAAACCAGCAACAGAAACTGGCCTTAATCACAGTGTTGAGAAGGCTAATGGGAAATGTGTAAAGGACGATTATTAGTGAAAAGTCTGAGTCAAGAGTTGAATATCAGTTCAACTGCAAGTTAGATATTAATAAGAACAGGAGCCAGCGACACACTTTGAGTCTTTACCTGTGGAAGGTGATGAAAACACGATGACAGAAATCAAGCACAGCATGCAGCATGTCAGGAGGCCGGGGAATATTCAGGGAACATTTATTTTTTGATTGATCTGTGGTGATGGCTGTCTGTTTTCCTAACTCAGACACAGGAGATGATGAGTGTTTTAATTCATTAGCATTACAGTGTGTGTGTCTGTGTGTGTGTGTGTGTGTGTCTGTGTGTGTGTGTGCTTTTGGGGTCCACATCAGTATTCCCCTCTAGCTCTTGTCAACATTTTTAGCATTGGCATGTCAGGCAGTGGTGGTGAGATAGCTGTTACAAAGTTAACACAAGGACACTCTCTTCAACTGAAACGATGAAGAAAGCTCGGCCGTGAATAAATGTTTGGTTGGAGAGCAGCAAAATGCAGATAAGGTTAATGTATAGATGCCTCAATATTCAAGCAGTTATGCATCATCTGTGCTGTTAAAATCAACCAAACGAATGTTGTAAATCTCTCTGTGATATTAACGCTTTGCATTTTCAATCTATCCTATCCCTATATTGACATATACCTTCAATAAAGGCTTAACCTCAGCTTCAAGGCTGCACCCTGTGAAGATTAGCAGGATTTATAATGACTTCCTGCTGAGATTAATGCAGGCCCTGTCAGAGGGAGCAAGAGGGATTTGTCATGCATGTAAATCACCGAATGGGGTAATCCATGTGAAATGCAATACAGTACCTATGCTTAGGGAAATATTAGACTGATGAAACAGCCAAGAGAAACAGAAGGTTCCTAAATTCTCTCATGATTGGGTATTATTAAATATCTGTATTATTTAGCAGGGTTTTAATTTAATTTAGCCCCATAGATTTGCAGAATCATGAGAAGGTTAAGCCTTAGTTAGCTTTTTGTGCAGCGTGGCTCTAGAAATGTCTGTCTGTTCATAACGTGGTTTTTCCTCCAGCACCACATAAGATTCAAATTGGCTTACGAGTAAAATGTCTGATGAATGGCAGTAACTTTTTAATTTAAGTTAATAATTTTATGGCTCTACGACAAGTTTATATTATTTTATTCAACAAAGGAATCCTCCAATTAATATATTAAAGATGCATGAGAACAAGGCCCTCATATGACTATCCCTGACACCACCTGGGATCTCATTATGGATTACATTCACTCCCAAACTATTGACTAATTCATTCAAATTCTGATGCCAGCTGTTATAGATGTCACCATTAAAAACACGCCAAATGATCTGGTCATGCTTTGCAAATGTAATAGAATCTGTTCTCCATTTATCATCATGGAGAGTCTGATATTATCCTTTCCAGCAACCTGATTATTAATGTCATTCATTAACAGACATTTTAATCTTGTTTTATTATGTGTAATAGCAATTCATACATTTATACATTGCCTCGATGCTTTGAGTGATTTGCAATATTATACTCCTACACCCTGAATAAATGACCCACAGTAGAATGAATGGCTTGATCTCAAGGCAGAGTGCATGAGTGCACCTAAACTCTGAAATTGTGTAACATATATATTCAAATCTTTATGTTATGTCTCGTTGCTTCAATTTAGGGAAACTTAGGTTTAAATTAACCATAAAGTACAGATACTGTCGTAGAAGCTGTCGTACCTCGAGGCTAACGTTTCCTCTCTAATAGGCTGAAGAAGCCCCACCTATTTGTGTTTGTTTTCTTGTTTATTCAGGTCCTGTGGCCATGGCTCATGTCCGTGCACCTCCTCTTATTTGGCATGTGCCAATCTGCTCGCATGCCAGCCAAGTCCACCTACTCCTACTGCCCCATTTATCCACCTGCCACTCTCTGTGGCTCAGAAAAAAGTCTTGGCTACAAACACTGTCTACCTAAATGAAACGCCCCCAGCCTTGTGCATGCATGTGTGTGTGTGTGTTTTGTCCCAGTTTCTTTTATGACTGTTTGTATGTGTGCCTCCCTAAGTGATTGCTCTTGGGAACAGATATGCCGGACTGATTGCCTCTTTGCTGTGCAGCGGGGGCTAACAGCAACATCTTTTTCTTTTTGATGTAGCCTTGTTTTCTTCTACTTCAGAAAATGTTCAAGTAATTCCGTATATAAGGTATAATGACAGGTACACCTCCACTGTTGCTGCAAATAGCAGCAAATGTGATGATAATTGCAGCCAATTGCTTTCCTGTTGCTTGCTGGTGTTTTTAAAGAGCTCAGCATACAGACACACGGAGACAAATAGCATGATTGTAATCTTATTCATTTCTCCATCTGCAGCAGAGGTTTGTCACAAACATGAAAAAAACAGTAATGTACATCATCTTTATTGCAACCCAGTAGATGTTACTGATCTAGCTGTGTTGCAAGGATGGGAGAAGGCGAAGTGAAAGAAATACATCAACACCTCGCCATATTCCAAAGACGTGATCCGCTTGATGATTGCGGTGCTGATCTCATTGCGCTGAATTGTTCTTAACACATTCTTGCCGAGAGTTTGATTAATCATTCATAAAATAAACAAAGAGAAAAAAATGATAATTTGTGGATTCTGTTAAAAACATTCTATGACAGAGGTTCCCAAATTTTTTTTCTGGGGACCCACATTTTTAAAATGACAAACCATCGCGATCCAAATCACAATAGACCTTATCTATAAATTGCAAGATAAACAATTTGTGCATAAATTAACATTTTGGACCATTTTTTGATCTATGCTGTATTTACAGAAACTAAAATAAAATTTGGACATTTTTGTCTAGAAGTAGATGAAAATATTATTTTAGCCGTTTAGCTCCATTCTCTCCCATTCATTTAGGACTCCTTCACGATCACCCTCTAGGTGAATTGCAGCTGATTTTGGTACAGTTTTTTGAACAGGCTGTATGTAGAATGGCTGTGGCTGAAGTCCTATTGGTACATCCATGCTAACTTCTAGCCTCTGTTCTAGCTTCTGTAAAGCAATACAGCCTCTCATTCAGACTCTATGAATTGCTTTTGTTCATTTTCAATGAGAGCATAAAAACCCTCTCTGAAATATCGCAAACATTTAATGATTATTGGTTAAAAAAATGTGTGCAATGGAAATACACTTAGTAAATCCATTATTAAGTAAATTAATACGAACAAACAGAAGTCCTACTTCCATTCTGTTCCCCCCTTGGTTTTGCTGTAATGTTTGAGATTTGACTAATGCTCTTTTAAGCCCATCTTTTTCTGTTTTTTTCTGACTGGAGAATTAGAACCAATTCCGAATATTTGCACATATATCCTTTCCTTTTTGCTAATTTTCTGGAAATCAGTTAAAATTCGTGTTTCATTTGGATGGAAACTTTACTTCAGTCACGTCCTCCATCTGCCATTAGACCGGCCCTTCATTCTCCTAATCAATTAGTTAATAAAGCCTACGTGCTCACTTCCTGCAGTCCCCTGCCTGATCATGTTCCTGCAGAGTGGTCTGTACATTTTTTTCCTGCCTATTAAATTACTGCCAGCCCACTTATTGAGCTTGTTTATGGACGTTTGACTTTGCTTAGCCCCTTTTGCCTAATTTGGAGTGAGCTGTGAGCTGCTGTGTGTGAGCCTGCCCCTAGACCTGAAACTCATTGTCCTGTTAAGCTTGTTACAAGTATTGATCTTCCCATCTAACTCTCAGTAGCAAAGCAGTTAGCACGTTTCTCAAAATATTGATTTCTTCCTTCAAAATCAAAACAGAATAACAAAATTTAACATAATAATATGCTTTCTTTGAGCACTGATAATATTATTATGTAATGACGGGAGACAATGAATATAAAAGGTGTCAGATAAGGCTGATGCAGCGTGAAACTACATCTTACTCAATAACTGTGGCAGCAGTAGACTGCTACAAACTTCCCTGTGTGCCCCCCAAACAGCCAATCAGAAAGCAATAAATGGGCCCGACCAGTTTGAAATATGATCTACAGTATGTTGCACCATTACAGTCAGTGAAGCAGCTAACGCAAGTGAGCACAACAAGCACAATTAAAGCAGAAGCCACAAGGACATACGCAGCATCGTGCCCGTTTGGGTGCCATAGAAGAACACAAACGAAACACAAACCTGTGCTCCAAGGTTATTGATTTAGTAATTGGTCTGTGTAACGGCTCTCTGGTGACAACAGCTACGTGCATCCGTGCACATCCACCAATGCTCCCCCTCCGTCACCCGTGGTAGGAAGACATCAGGTGGTGTGTGACAGCGTTATTAGATTTTCCGCATGTAGATGGTGTAAAATTTGCATGTGTTCTCCTTTGTGTGACATTATTACCCAAAAGGTTTTTTCCCAATTTTGCAAAAGGTAATTTAAAAAGCTGAAATAGTGGAAGAGGGATGGAAAGGGCAGATAATATCATCTGTGGTTCATTTTCAATAAAGTCGGCAGCAAAAAAATGAGGGAAGGGATGAGCAGGGAAGCAAATGAAATACAATCCGAGACTGTGGGACTCGGTTGTTTCACCATCATAAATTTATCTGCAGCCTCTGCCTCACTACAAACAAAAATCCTCTGTTCCAGGGAGAAAACAGACGACAGAGATATAATTCAACACTGTTCTGAATATCATTATCAAAGTAAATGCATGCATGCATGCACTCCTGAGGCATGATTTTTCATCTCAGATATCTTCCCTAACAATTTTGGAATTACTTGTTATAATTTTATGGGATAAAACCATTAATGTTTTATGACAGTAACTACTCTCTGATTCTCACAGATTTGTTAGCTGTATCTCCACCTCCTCCTTTGCACACTCGTGTCTCATTAATTCATGTTACTATCTTGACTTCTTCCCCAGAGTCTTTGTGCTCCCTCATCACCGTGTCACCTGGTCACCGTGGACCAATCTACTGCTGGGACCGTGGTTGACCCCCTCTGACATCATCATCGTCATCATTACAATTATTATTATTACTGTTACAATTACTATCAACATCATTACCGATATTATCATTATTATCAGTGTTGTTATTGTAGTAGTTATTATAAATACAACAAACTGTAATCTCTCTATTATAATAGCTGTTTTTGTTATTGTGGTTGAACATGCCTGTGTCCCTGTCCCGCACTCCCTCCCTCCCCCTCCCTACGCCCCTCTCTCTCTCTCTCTCTCTCTCCCAACCTTTCTCTCTCTCTATCTCTCTCACCCCAACTGGTCAAAGCAGAGGGCCGCCCACCCTGCGTCTTGGATCTGGTCGACGTTTCTGCCTTTTTTTAAAAAGGCAGTTTTTCGTCGCCTCTGTTGCCAAGTGCTTGCTCATGGTGGAGTGTTGGGTCTCTCCAGAATAAAGAGTCGGTCTAGACCTGCTCTTTTTGGAAAGTGCCTTGATATAATTTTTGTTGTGATTTGGCACAATACAAATAAATTTAATTGAATTTAATTATAGTCATGCTCACTTGAAGCTTAATTCATTTATGTATTTATTTATTTATTTAGTCGGAATCTGGACTGCAGCTTGTGGCCCCAGGAGTTTATTTGACAATTTTCTCATTCACTTAAGCCTATGCAGAGATGTTGTGTAATAAATGAGTATTTCAGTCAAAACAAGAAAAGAGTGACTGTGCATCTTTCAGTTAGAATACACTTTTGTTGTTTGTACCAACAGAGAGAGCATCCTCTGTCTCAATGTGGTTTGCTGAGAAGCAAAACATGGGGCATTTACAAACTGCAAGGTGTGCAACTATTCTCAGAATGTGCTATAAGATATGCATGAGGTGTTAGCTTTGATAAAACTTGTAACTCTGACTCAAGTTTTCACCTGATAGAAGCATCAACTGTTGTAGAAAAGGGTAGATTGTCCTCCCTCCAAAAGAGTTGTTTCAGCAATGATGATTAAAAAAAATGTTAATGTTCAACAGACAAGGCCCAAACTCAGGTGATGGTTTCCATTCCAGACATGTCTGGGAGTCAGTCCAAAAGAAAAGCTAAGTGAAGAGAATCTGCACTGCTGTATTAATTTGTAAAACCAGCCACTCAGTCTTCAGTTTTCTCTCTAACAAAACCAAAAAATATAATTTGAAAACACTTTGAACTACAAAGCACCCACCCTCCGCCAACACCACTGTAATTAAAATCGGAACAATCAGAAAATAGCTTCCAGGCTATGACAAAACAAAACCCTTTGACAGCTGTTTATCAGCAGGCCTCTGAGAGAAGAATGGGGCACATTGGGGGGGCATTCCAGTTTGTATCACGCTGAGATCAACCAAGACGCATTATGTGATGTTGCCTTGGTGACGTTGCTTTACTCAGATCTGCCTCTTGTCAAATCAAATAAAACCAACTAATTCCTTGACCCCGGAAATCTGCTCCTAGCATTTGGAATCGTGTGTAATCAACAAAGATATGGCAGATCTGGTCACATCTTGACGGAACATCTTAAATTCCACATACATGGAACCCATTTGAATGATTCTGAATTTGCATTATCTCTGCTATGTATTGGTGGCACTGCCATGTTTTTACCCCTCTCCATTACTGTACTGTGAGCCAATACACATTTAGCCCTCCTATGTTCCAGTTCTGGATCCCATTGAGCAGGGTAGCAGAACATCATGAGTTATCTATGCCTGGGTATTTCTATTGTCATTGGCCTGTTTTTGTTTTTCATGATAGGGCCCTACTGTGACTCAGGTGGAAGAGAAGGTTGTCTAATGATCTAGCAATTTGATCCCCTCGTCCGCATGGATGCTTGGGCAAGAGACCGAACCCCTGGTTGCACCCCATCTACTGGGGATGCACAAGTTAGTGCATTCCTAAATCAAATATGTTGATGATCAACAACGATCCATTGAGCAAGCACCCGAAATTAAGTAATTTTTCCCTAACTAAGCTGCAGTATATTTGTGCCAAACCTTAACAGTAGCATTCTCACATCATAAAACTTTTTCTTAGCACTGCTTTTGGAAGCAACTGGCAAATGAGGACATGGACAAAGAGCAATTTTTTTCATTTAAGTTGGGTAAATAATATGCTGAATAAATTCTAAACTCTTATCTAACTATTTTCCTTACAACGTCTCACTACTGTTATTATTACTCTACTACCATCTGTCTGTTGCTGTTCTTCTTCTCTTCCATCCTCACAGAAGCTGATTAACACTTTGATTTTGTATAATTCTCACTCGAAGAAAACAAACTGCAACCTGCTGCCAGTCGCTCTGAGATGCAACATTTTGTTCCTCTGCTCCGTCTCGTCGTGATGGAGACACGCTGGCCCTCTGGGTTGCCGCTCATCTCCCTCTGTTTACCTCATAGAAGCTGCAAGGCGATGAGAAAGCCCATGAACGGCAGTGTGCCGGCAGAAGCAGCTTTTTGAGTCTCCAAAGACACCCTGAGGTAAAATGGCACAGCAGGTTGTACAATATGTGACACTTCATAGGCTCGTGTCATGTTTTAAGAGCGTCCTCTGTGGCTGACGATGTGACGAAACAGCACGGTTTGGATCCGGGCTTGGCATGCGTCTTGCTGCTGCCATCTGCTCCCTCTCTTCTGCTTGCCTCACAAGAGTTTTATTTGCGTAAAAGCGTAGCGGCTGCTCTGCTAACCACTCCATGTTTAAAACACCACTGGCTGCATGTCACACACAATGCATTTTGGCACCAATTTCAGCGAACAAACAGTTTGACTTTATCTGTCAAACCGGCTGGAGATTAAATTGCAGGGAACATTAAACAAAGCAATAAAACGCATTGGTATTCAGTGGTATGAGTGAAAGGGTATTCTTTATGATCCTGCTCTTCTCCCTCTTACGAGTTTGTTCCAGGCAAAGAAAAATGTATCTTAAAGGTTCGACGCAGAAAGTATCCCATTAGATCAATTCAAACAACTCAACATGATTCTGTTTTTACAGACCGAGCAGCAGCACCTAATCCTTGTCAAAAGCAGAATTCTTAATGAGGACGCTTCACTGTCAAATCAAACAGCTTTTGATGTTATGTAAGACAAACTGAATTTATGAGCAGTTTTAACATCAATAATTCCCCAGGGCATTCATTTATATATTGCACTGCAATCTTATATTGTAATGATATAATAGGGATTATAAAATCTAATTGTTCAAAGACCAGATGCTGGTGATTGGACCCCGCCTGACTGCAACAGTAAAACATTTTAAAGACTCTGTCATCACCAAAATGGCTGATGTTTGCACTAAAATGGTTGATGGTTGGGGGAGTCAACTTCCCTACCCCCGTTCTGGATCACTCGCTCCTGTCAGGGCCCAACAGCCGTCCTGCCGAGGCAGGTGCTTTATGTTCATTTCTTGAACAATTCAATCCGCTGATTAATTTCTCCCCTCAGAGTAAAAGGCTGAGAAGCCACAACAAGACGTGCAAATTTATCAAACCAGCAGGTTTGACTAGTTTAAAGATGACATTGTGAATCTTTTCCTGTCAAAAAAGATAATTTGATAGTTTTATAGCTCATGATTCATATTTTGCTTGTGTGAATATGCTGAGTTCTGCGCATTTGAAGTGTATTTTTTTACTTATCTTCACATCAAATACATGCAAATGCAAACAAGTGGAATGCAGAGTTCCTGGCTTCATTTGAATAATCTCTTGGAGAAGAAGCTAGAAATACCCTCCCTCCGAGATTCAAGAAAGAAACCCAATTCAGAGCAGATTTTATTCATCATGTTTGGAAAATAAGTAGCTTCATGTCATCATAATCACAATCGATCTTTTGACGGAACCATTTTGGCAAATTTCATGTGACCCTATTTGCATTTTTCCAAGGGCTCACGTGGAAGAGCACAAACACAACTTGGCTTAAAAACAGCACATCGATGACAAATTGAGATTTGTTTGTGTTGTTTTGATTGTTTTGGAGCAGGTGACACAGAATTAGGTCTATAAAATATGCATTACATAAATTAGACAAGGCTGTATTTCATCCCTGGTCACACGTTTATCACAGTGTTCATTGTAAAAGCCAAAGGATCAGAGATGTCCCATGAGAGAAAGACAAAATCTTAGCATGAAAAGGTTACTGCTAATATGTCATGCATAAATAATAAGGATGGTGACAAATGATGGCAATAAACACGTCGGCTGAATGGCTTGTTTCCTAAATTACAGCCTTGCTCATTAGTTGGCTGTGATCATTAGTAAAACCCTAATAAACTTCTCCTGATTGTAACCACTCCGAAAGGTCAGTCTGTGAGGGATTTCCACAAGGATTGTCATGTTAGAAAAATTACACAAATTTACAAAGAGCCTCCCTGAAAAAATATTACAAGTCGATTAGAAAAAAATGTCCTTGCTGGCAAACCCGGCATTAATTATTCTCACAAAAACAAGAGCTATAGAGGACTGATAAACACATCCTGCTTGGTGCTGAGAATAGATATGTGACCCTCATATCAGAGATCTCAGCATCGGCGCTCTTGTGTTTTCCCAAACCCTCTTCCTCATTGTGCTATTGTTAGTCTGTGCATCACCAGCCCTTCTTGTAAACAGGTAGTTTCCCAAACCAGTCAAACCAGCCATCTGTTCAAAATATAAAGTACTCTGACAGAACAGTCTTCTGCCCTTTCTGTACCAACGGGTAGCAGGAGAAGTTTCTGGTAAACACTTCACATTTGATGGACGTGGCAGGAGGGAGCCTGAGTGGGGAACCAGTGGAGGGCAAAGAGAGGAATGTTTTACTGTAGTGCTGAACAGTTGCGTTCTTTGAACTGCGTTATCGTCACACCAAAGAGGTTATAAATGAAAATGTGTTGTTGTTGTTGTCGCTGACGAAGTTGATTTGGCACTGCTCCAGTCTGGCAATATCCCCAATGTCCAACTCTGATAACAGCTGAGTTGGGTCTGTGTTTGTGGTCAAAACCTTCTGTTTCTCCTGCTGAGCTTCTACCTCCTGCTTCTCATCCTCCTCCTCCTCTTCTTCCTCTGTGATGGAGCAGAGGCGGGTGGCGGTCCCCGGGTTGTCGGTAGGCGGTCTGTAGTGGCACTGCCCATTCAGCAGCCTTCTCAGTGGCATCAGGGGCACCGCTTCCTCGCCCAGCAGCTGCTGCTGGCAGTGCCGGAAATCGCTTTGACGCTTCAGACGTTTGAACTCGCTGAAGGCGGAGGTGGCATTCTGGTAGAGGCTGTGGGCAATCGCCTGGGCCTTCTCTGATTTGCTAACCAGGACAGCGTGACACCGGAGCACCACAGCCATGTTCTTGACCTGGTGCCTGTAGATCCAAGCCAGGATCTTAGGCCGGCACGGGTCAGCATTGCAGTAGGTGATTCTGTTCAGAGAGTAAAGATGGATGGGTTTCTTTTTCCCAGATTTATCCGCACTCACCCGGATGCCTTGCGGCCCCACCATTAACCTCATCTTGACACTGTGCTCCCCGTAGTTGCTCCTCGTCCAGATCTTGGCCACTGCCTCCTGGGTGCAACCGTCTCCCTTTGCCATGATGGTGACCACACTCCCCAGGTAGCGCACGTTGTAAACAGGCTCCTCTTTGTTCAGTTCCACCTTTTGACGTTTGGTATGGAAGATGCTGCCCACCCAGTCGAAGGGGCAGTCAGGGAGCAAGTCAGGACAGGAGCGCAGCAGAGAGGAGAGGATGGAGTGGTAGGTCAGCCCAGTCCCCAGGCTCTTGGGCTTACTTTTGCCCTCATCCTCCACCAGAACAAACTTATTCCTTCTCCAGGGCAGCATGGTGTGGGGGTAGTTGGAGCGACTGAGCTCCTCAGCTGCTCCGTTGGCTCTTCTCAGCTCAGGCTGAAGAGCAGGAAAGCCAGAGTGTGAGAGGGAGAGAGCAAAAGCAGAGAGAGGCTGCTTCTTGAAGCACAGAACACAGACTGAGAGCTGTGAGCCTCAGCCAGTCAGTTCTCCTGCTCGCTCCTCCTCCTCCTCCTCCTCCTCTTCCTCTTCTGTTTTTTGCATCATGCAGCACTGATCATAGCTCGGCATTCAAGCACCATCAACTCCCTCCCTCCTTCCTTGTTTTGCTTCCAAATGGCTCTCGACCAAAGCATTATTTATCCCTCAGCTGTGTACTGAGGCATCAACGTATTTTTGTTTTATGTAAACCCGAAGGCGAAGGTACATCATCTAGTCGTTCTCTTTCAGTGGACTTCTGTGAACTTGTTAACTCTGGTGTAAAAGTCAGTCATATCCATAGAATGTGACAAATTCTTCATGTTTAGTGTGACTTTAAATGAGTGCATCATAATGATGCAATGTTAGCATGAGGATTAAAGAGGTTTGGATCTAAAATGCAAAATCACAACCTGCCATTCAGTCTTTCAACACAAGTACATTTAAGTCTGTAATGTCAAATCTCAATTTACGTCATCAGTTTTAAAGTGTGATTAGTTGAGAAACACACAACAGACAGATTTTCCATCTTCAGAAACTTCAGAAACATGTAGGTGAAAATAATACCATAAATGTTTATATAGATACCAAATATAAATGTAGACACAGAGACAAAAATTGTTTGCAAGCATTTGCAAACTGCAAATATGCACTGATTCAGGAGATGAGACATAGAAAAAAAGATCTGAAATAAACCAGTACCAGAATATAAATGAATATATTTGTGACTGATAATGTGACTTATAGTCTGCACAGTGCAATTTATCACCAAGAGAATGTCAGGTCTTCAAATGAAGCAGTGAAGCAAAATATGTATAAAATCTCAACCCTGGCTTATTGTTACAAATTGTGTTAATATAATTTATTTTGCCAGTTACATTTTCGTTGTTGTTGTTGTTGATGGTAGGCAATCAAAGAGCAGCAGAAGAAGAAAAAAAAAGACTAGTCTCAGAACAATACTTCACAGGCCAATCAGATTTCAGCTTCGGCCAATGCCCCTCTGGCCCCGCCTCTGGATCCGCCCATGGCTTGAGGTCACAGTTGACTTTTGAGGATGGCTAGTCTCTTAGTCTATCACTTCAGTGAAATATCTCAAGTAAAATTGGAGGGATTTACATTAAATTTGATTGACATTCACTGATCTCCTGACTTTTCATGTAGCATCATCAGATCAATATTTGTCCAATACTTCATGACCAAATACTTGCAAAACCAAACACATCCCTGTTAGCCGTATGCTTGTGTTTCATGCTAATTAGGAAATGTTGCTGTGGGCATTTTAGCATACTGATGTTAGCATTTAGCTAAAAGCACTATTGTGTCGATTTAACCAAGACCACCATCTCTCTCAAAACAGAGCCAAGTATTGTGTTTAACCATAGAAAATGTTTAATTGTGCTTAATTTACAAGCAAATATCTATTGAACAACTCTGAAAACTGTAGGACAATATATCAAATACATGAGTTAACATTTTGCGGATACATTCAGTATCAACACTTTGTGATTTTGCAAACATATTCCTTAAAAATGTTTCCTTATGCTGAAAAAAATACTGATGGCCTTATATTTCCCTGAAAATATATATTCTGTCTCAAAATAGTAGTAGGTTATAGATATGTAAGCTCTAGCAGAATGACTTGATGTAATCTATAAAAGGAAGAGAACATGGGTTACAATCTGTCCTGATTAATGCTGTGTCACAACATCTGTCTGACCAGCCGACACTGTGTAAAGAGGGCAGATAAAAGGTGGCTGCTCTCCTAGTGGAAGTGCAATAAATCTAATTAAGTATCATCTGTGTCTGCCATCGAGCTGTGCCGGGTAGCATGGACTGAACTGTCGTGTGTGTCTGCTGTGAATTAAAAAACCCGAATAGATAAATTAAAAGCTCTGGAAGCACAATCTCATCCAAGGATGTGATTTATTCCGATTATTTAAGGAAGAGAAAAAATTTTAGTGCAGAATTTATTTGAATTTCTATTCTGCTCTCCTCTCTTTAAAATCCCTGTTATCGTCAGTGGTTGATGCAGACTTAAAACAGCTTCTTTGTAAACTGCACACATTGTCAGAGGGTTTAAACTTCGGTCTGTAAATGGTAGAAACTGTGGGAACTTTGCCATAATGAAGACAGAGCCATGTAGGGAGTTTTAAGAACCTTTTGCTCTCAGTCTAGTTGGATGTTTAGTGAATAAAGAGTGGAGCCATGATCTGATCCAGAATGAGCTAGAACAGAATCTTCTAGAGCCTCCAGAGATAGTAAGATTGAGATGCCGTATACTGTAGAAACAGCTGTGGTCTGTGAATCACCTCTGAGGTGAGATAGCTCATCTCTAAGCACAGATGATTAACGCAGACCCTGATATGCTAAATTGAAAACATCCATCATGATCTGGCCTTTACAGAAATGAACGTGTGCATTCAGTATTGACTTGTCTGCAATGTTAGATAACATCCTGTACAAGAGGGTCATTCATTGAAATTACAAAATGTCTTGGCTCACTGTGTTCCATGTCCAATTTAATGTTGTAAAGCAAAAGAACAAAGGCTCAGAGGTGAAGGGTTGCCATGTTGGGAGAAAATGAAAGCTCTAAGTGAGATCTCTGACAACTGTGATAAGTGAAATGATAACCCACAGGTTAAAAGAAGACTGAAAGGCGGAACAGTTAAAGAGGGATTTTGGTCAGTGCCAAAAGGGCACAAGTGAGCTGACGTCCTCATGAGTAGAGCAAAATGACTGACATTAAAAACAAATATTTTACAACAGTGGAGGTTTTAATGTGTTAGATAGAAGATGAAACACATGAAATAGATTATTATTCAAATATTTTCATCGTTTCAAATATAATAGTGCTCAAGAAACAAAAACATATAAAATGATTTAGGTTGCTGTACTTTCATATGATGCAGCAGCACCGCTTCAATGCAGCAAATTGGCATGAAGAAAGAAAAAAAAAAAAAAGATAATAAAATAGCACTATAGTATAAATAAATACAATAAAAGAATACATAAAATAAGAATAAAATTAAAAAGTAGTTTTTTAAGTAAAAATAAATAAATAAAGAAAAAAGAAAAAGAAAAATGAGAGGAAAAAAATAATAAGGGATAAAAAGGAAAAATTAATTAATTAATCAATTTTTAAAAGGGGGGGGATTACAAAATGTTAATTAGTGGTGTGTGTTAGCTAATTAGCTAATATAGGACACCCAAGCCAACAAAAATCAAGCATCAAGATGACACCAAACTTGCTTGAAAAATCAAATTCAGATTATTTATTATTTTAATATAGTTTCACTGACAGAATTAAAAGATTTTTAGAGTGTGGGAATCCATCTTTTAGATGATGCTAATTACATCTAGTGCTCTGTGTCCACTTTAAACTTAAACAAGAATGCATATATTATATATAACTCATGTTGTGTCTTTGCCAACCCTGGAGGCATTGTAAAATCTGCACAAACCAATCTCCAGCTTAGCCCTTGGCTCCTGATTCATCCTCATTTGCTGTAACTCTACCTTCATCTCTGGCTCTCCTTCGGTTGAGCACACACATCCTTTATCAAGTCACACAAGCAACCCAGGGAGCAGAATGTTATCATTGCGATCCAATTACTTTTATCCGAGTAGCTCCCCTCCCTCCCCTTCCTCATACTCCTTCCTTAACCCTTGGTTTCTTGTCGTTGCTCTTGATGACATCCTTTTATCCAGGGCTGCATATATGCTCCATATTTCTGCCTAGCAAGTCACCCTAATTGAATTGGGCTCTCTGTTCGCCGCGCTACACTCACTGACCACGGTGTAATCAATGAGGGGGGGGCTTGCAGAGAAAGTCTGAGCTCCTAGGTGGTTGATTTATTGCTGTACGTGAGTGTGGCAGCAACGCAGCCCAGCACACAGTAAAGAAGGAGCAAGAGGGAATGATGATGGAAAGGGCTCCTTTGCTCTTCATATATCAGACTGCAGCAATATAACAAGCCTCAACCCAATCAAATAAAAAGATACAAGTCTCACAAAATGATAGGAGGGTGCCAAGAACATTGGGGCTGAAGTCATTTCTGTGTTTAGAAAACAGGAAGTAGAAACCTCAAGGGATGGAATCAATATCATCTCATTCTCAGGCTACAGATCCCCATGAGCTCGACTGAATATGTAATGCAGTTCAAGTGAATCATAGTCTCATGAATAGGGAGAGTGCAGGACATTACACAGAGGAAGCTCATTCCCTCCTTTAATCAGGAGAACCATACTTATAGGGGACCAGGAGGTCAATTCCCCCTCATTTACTCCTGCTCTGCTCCACAGGGACAGTGCTGCACTACCGTAAGAGATTTGTTAGTTTGCATGTAAGTTCAAAGAGAAAACAAAAGCCAATTAGCCGAGAGAAATCAGAAATAAAAGAGCCAATTAGTGCATACGAAGATTAAAAAAAAATACATAGCTTCAGTCTTAGATGTGGATTTGAGGCATAGAAATTTAAACAGACCACCACCAAGGCAGCTCAGTTTTCCCCATTATGTCATTGCACCTAAAAGCAACAGTCCCATGATAGTTTGACCCTCATCATGCAACTCCTTGACCATGAGAACCTGCCCTGAGACTTTGGAATCACATTGGTGTCATTATTAGTTTGTCAGTTACAAGAAAAACAATATTTCACTGATGAGCTTCAGGTTCAAGCTCTGTAACTTTGGAAGATACCAGAGATATTCTAATAGTATAGAGATATACCACTCTCAGAACGTCCGGGTATGTAAGGGGCGCTTGAGAGGTGCAGTAGTCCAAAATGAATGAGGCTCTATGGAGCAGAAGATTTATGGAGAGAAAATGCTTTTCTGTCAACTTTCATTTTGTTTTCGATGTAATGGGTTGATATAATAAATATCAGTCCATCAGATTATTTTTTTTGGCTACAATTGTTGTGAATAACCCTTATTTAAGTAGTAGCATTGGTAGGCTGTTGTCTGCATTTGGGTCCTTTTTGAACTGAAACATAACAGAAAGTTAGTTTGAGAGCAAATAAGCTTATTTCCTAAAATGTCAAAGTACTCCTTTCAATGGCTCTGCAATTTCAGCTCGTTTTGGAAGAACGCTCAAATCCAACACTCCATGAAATCTACACTTTAATACAAGTACACCATGTTCTATAATCCCTGAGCCACATTGGGATAATTGGACATGACTGATATCCCCATATTGAGGCTCATTAGCATCATTAGTGTTTCATCATGTGTTGCAGGTAAACGTGTTCCACATTTGAAGCTTTGAAGGATGGAACGAGGCAAAATAAAGCGTGTGCCAAATAGCCTAATTAAATATCTAGCGCTCTTGTTGAGTAATCCTTAGGGGGAATCTTCCAGGCACAGAGTGCCAGCTGTTCTCAGTATCTCCAGGAACTGAAACGTTTCCGAATAATGTGCTTTTCAGGAGGATAATAAGGAGATTGTGGGTCAGGATCGAGATAAAAGCTGACCAATACCGTGAGTCTACAGAATGAAATCTGCCAGCTGTTCCAAATGGGGTTTTTACATGAGTTTTTGTCCAAATGCCCAAATTCTTTTCATCCGACCCTTGATATCAAATTATAAGCCAATTAAAGGCACCTGAATCAAGTATATATATATATATATATATATATATATATATATATATATATATACATGCTTAATATTTGGTAATAGGTCACAATGGCATTAAAGTTAAGAGTGAGCTCAAACTTTAAAACTGTGCCAACTTCCTCTGAGCATTAAAATCTGACATTTCTAAAGTGCAAAAGTCAGTTTTCTGGCTGCATAATAAAAGCAATATTTTTGTTTTAGTTTCAGTTTTCTACACTTAATTACTCTGGCATTTTAAAAAGGATGTCACCCTCTGTAATTTCACTACCTGAACTGTAAATTAATTGTTTTTATTTCAAATGTAGGTGATTGCTGTGCGTCTGGGTTCTTAATATGGGCATAGACGGGTTGGAGAGGAGCCAGGTTCAGCAAATTCTGTCCTCTTTCAACACTACAGCAGTTCTTCTCACTCCTCCCATTAAGCTGTTGCCTCCATCTGCTTGTCGCTATTTCTGCCCGTCTGAAATCCACATGGATCTGTGTCAGGCTGGCATTTGATCGGAAGCCTTTATGTCACAGACAAAAAGAAAAGTGAGGATGGAGGAGGCTGACGTGGACAGACGGTCACTGCTCTGCAAGGTAGTCACAAAACAAGGTGACCAATGTTGAACAGAGGCCCCCGAGGACATTTGTGTTCTTTTGCTGGGGTTAAAAACAAGGAATTAGTGATGGTCAGTATGAAACAAAAATCACTGAAGCAGTGTGTTGTTTTTCTCCCTATATGGAATGATACTTCACTAAACCCACACTCCAGAAATCCAAAGTTATGGTTTGTGTTTCTTTTGAAATGTTTTCAGTCAGTGATTGATCAGTTTTGAAGTAAAGAACTGTTGAGAGCCATTGCACCATAGACGTGATGCAATGATAATGGGCAAAGAAGCAATACAGATAAATTTTGTTTCTCTCTTGAGATATAATTCCTTTCAGAGACGTGGAACAATCTATCAAAACAACAGGCTTATGCATTCGACTGAGCTCATTGTCATATACATCTACTGACTCATACTCTGCCTTTTGTTGTCTGACATCATCCCATCTATTCCTGGGATTTTTTTCTTTTTTTTGTCCAAATCTAATTGTGTGCATGTGTGTACAGTGGTGGGATTTATGAGTAGACACAAAGTTAATGTTGACGTCTGCCAATAATACTAGTGAGGAAAGCACAATTTGATTGCAACCTCAAATGAACCTCCAGAGGATTTAAATAGCCGTCATACCCTCCAGATGGCCTGTCGGTGCCCCCTCACATTTACATGGGTTGGTATCTATATTAATTTGACTATAGCACTGACTTAATGCCATCTGCCGTGACGCAAGAGGAATATAAATGGTGCAACAGAGAAACTGGAAATGGAAATGACTATTAAAACCAACAAAGTCAGGAAGTCAAGTTATTTTAAATCTCCTGAGATGTTAAATTTTTCTTGCTTAGACATAATAATGATTTAATTTTTGAAATGATAAACATTTCACCAATTACTCTATGAAGTAGTCTGCGAATCAATACATAATAATTGAACTATTTTAGGTGGGAAGTCGTTCTTCTGACTTTAGTGAGTTCATGAGCTTTTAAAAATGAGGGAATAATGTGGATGTTAGGGGGAAAATGTGTTGTAGTTTAATATTTGGGGCATTAGACCAACATGTTGACAGCTGTTTCTTATAAGTAATCTAGGTCATGGATATGAACTCACAGTTACAACCTGTAACAACCATATAATAAATTATAAGAACAAAAAAAAAGACCTTCAATATGTGAATTAATAAAACTTGACCGTGTATCTGAATTTTTCCTGTCGGAAACTATTTTTTACGATTTGTCCAACACCACTGAATGCAACACTAGTGCATGGCTGAATGATCCTCCAAAAATCAACAGAGCTGCATTAATGATACAGGATTGGGGATATCCTGCAATAGCGAAGAATCCTTTCAAAATATTCTGGGTCCAGATGATGACCCCGATCATCAGCAAAATAAAATAGCCACCCAATAGTAAGAGAATAATAATCAATAGTATACATAGCATGACAAAGATAGAACCCCCTTTATTACATGCATAGTGAGTAGTTTTACTCTTATACTTTAAGTGTATTTTCTTGCTAATGGGCCCTACATGCAGTGACTAAAGTCACACTTATAGTATGGAATGAGGTCAGGCTTGGGTGATCATCCACAGCCCTTCTTCACAGCAGAGATTTTATACATTTAATATCTGATAAAGCCCAGATACTCAATGATGGTTCTGTTTTATTCAAGTGTCCCACTTAGCCATGCGTGGAGTTCAGTGGAGTTCAGCAGTCATAAATTGTTTCACGCCTGTGTTTTTCCTTAAAAAAACTAAAAAAACAAACTCTTTTACCACAAATGATATTACAGCGACATCTGCTGGCGGGGAGGATGATCGCACACCAGCAGCTTCACCGGTGTGGAGGCTGCAGCTAGTTAAAGCCTTGTTGACAGTAGGACGAGTGTAACTACAGGTTAGTGAACAAACCCTCTGACAGCGGCACATACACGTTATTACAGGGGACAATGCTCTGCTACATGGCAGCTATCATGTTTTTAAAAAGAATGTAAAATCATGCTAATTTAGCTGAAGCATCGTTAGCTAGCAAACTGCTAATTTAGCTAGCTAGGAAGCTCAATTACTAAAAGGAAGTGTATGACACGACGAGTTAGCTTTCCTGCTAACCAGCTAAACGTTTCAGGTTTCAAACAATAAGACATATTATGAATATGATGTTAGAAAGGGTAATGTCATCATAACAGTTTTGAATTGTTTAGCATTAAATTGTGTTAACTTTAGCTGTTGTTGTGTCACCTACTGGACTCAAGTCATAGTAAATCCATCCATAAGTCAGTAAAATAAAGGATATTTAAGCACAGTGTCTTTAACTGTTGTCTCTTATGTTGTCATGAAATGTTTTGTACAGTGACAGAATAAACATTCAGACCCTCTATTTGAGTAGAAGCAGTAATACCTCAATGAAACCTGCAGTGATTCTAAATGTTATTTAAGTGAAAGTCGAGAAATCTTAGTATGCGTTACTTCAACATTATCAAAAGTGAGTCATCGTCCAGGTATGAGACACATGTAGAGTTCTGTTTGTATTATATTGTTGTTATTATTTATTGCAGCAGTTTAGCTGATCAACATTTATTCAAAGCATCATATTTTATAAACTAAATGTATAAACTAATGTCTTGTTCATTTAGAGTAAAAGGAAAAATATTTCGCTCTGAAAAATAATCACTCCAGTCCTTTATAAATTTCACCTGAGGCTGTAATTACAAACATGATTGACAGATTAAACAATAATCAAATTAATTCAGCTCTAGAGGGGAAGAAGAAAGTAGCAGGAAATGGCAATACTCAAGTGAAGTTGCTCAAAATGGTACTTTTAATGTACTTTTAATGTACTGCATGACCAAACACGCATTTACCAGTTTCCAGCTTCTTAATCTGTGCGTGTCATCTCTGTCTCAAAAGCGCTGAATGCTGCAAATCACAGAATGGACTCCGGTGGGAAACCCTCAACTGCACAGGTCGTGGTTTTAGGCACGAGCTCGGCCCTGACGGCCGTCTTCTACTCCATTTACAAGAGCAGAGCTACAACAGTTGCCAGATTAAAGGTCGGACACGTTTCAGCACCCTCTCTCTTCGTCATGTGAAAGTCATTTGTGTGTGAATTTATTCACTGTCATGTTCCATTTGTTAATCTAAAATACATGTTACCACAGGAAGCCAAGAAGGTCTCCATCGACCAGGATTTGAAAACCATACTGTCTGAAACTCCTGGGCGATGTGTCCCCTATGCTGTCATTGAAGGTGTGTTTGGTTACCTTGAAATCCAAAGTGAAGTGTAGTGACTTGCAATTTTATTTTTATTTTAAATTAAAATGTCTGAAATTTACCATGCATGATTCTAAGAATAACTTGACACAGCGTCTCTTTTATTGCACACTGCAGGTGTAGTGAGGTCTGTGAAGGAAACTCTGAACAGCCAGTTTGTTGATAACTGCAAAGGTGTGATTGAAAGACTGACCCTGAAGGAGGAAAAGATGGTGTGGAATCGGACCACTCATCTCTGGTAAGTACCGTATGTATTTCTGGTATTTGAAGATGTTATTTTGGACTCTTGGAAGCTGAGATGGGCATTCTGTAGACCAAGCAACTAATTGAGCCAGAAAATAATTGGCAGATTTATCAATAGTGACAAAAATAATTGGTTGCAGTCATCAGAAAAAACATTAATAACTGTGATATTTTCAGGAACAACACAGAGAAAGTCATTCACCAGCGCACCAACACAGTTCCATTCGCCCTGGGGTCTCATGATGACGATATCTCTGCCACAGTACGGGTCATACGTCCTCTAGATGCTGCAGAGTTGAACCTGGAGACCACCTACGAGAACTTTCACCCCACAGTTCAGTCTTTGTCCAGCGTTATCGGCCACTTTATCAGCGGGGAACGACCTAAGGGCATCCACGAAACCGAGGAGATGCTGCGTCTGGGAGACAGCGTCACAGGTGTGGGAGAGCTGGTCCTGGACAACAACCTGATCAAGCTCCAGCCGCCCAAACAGGGCTTCTGCTACTTCCTCACTAGATTGGACTATGATTCTCTCCTCAGGAAGCAAGGGAAGAGCGTCAAACTGTGGCAGATCCTGACTGTTGTCTTCGGTGCGGCCGCTTGTTCCACGCTCCTCTTCATCCTGTGGAAGCGATATGTGCGCCACAGACAGAGTAAGAAGGAGAGGAGCATGCTAGAGGAGTTCAAGGAGCAGCAGAAGAAACGCATGCGTGAACTCAACCTGGAAGAGAGCAGCGTGTCGCCCACCAGCTGTAGCATCTGCCTGAGCCGGGAGCGGTCCTGTGTGTTTTTAGAGTGCGGTCATGTGTGTGCCTGCGCCCAATGCTATGATGCCCTGCCAGAGCCAAAGAAATGCCCCATCTGCAGGGCAACTATTGACAGAATGGTGCCTCTTTACAACAGCTAATGTAATGCAAAGCTGTCCTTTATACCACATAGATGTCTACTGCATTTTACTCTCATGCTAACGCTGGAAATATGTCATTAAAAAGCTGAAAAGGGTCATCGCTACATTTTGTTGCACTTATTTTGCTTTTACTCTGATGAATCATACGAATCTGTGTTGAATCAGGATATAATCACATCCCATCAAATGTAATTAAGAACCTGTAAAAATGTAAAAAAAAAAAAAATGAAACCATTTCATCCTGAGAAAGGAAATTGGATTCCTCCCTAATTTTGTAATTTTGTAATATTGGCCCAGTATACCGACGGGGATCCGTCATCAAAGTTGAGATCATTCACTAATGTTTTTACACGCGTTTCCTTCCTTAACTTTGACATTTTTCTGCCGCTTGAATTTGTTATGAAGTACATGTCGAAGCAGTTCCTGTAAGTTTGCACATCATTTATTTGGAAAGTCATAATTTCTATGTATCGGCATGTGACAAACATCTGCACCATGAAGATGTTGCATTAATAGGAGATGGATAAAACTGGGAAGACTATGAAGCAGAAACTATCAAATATTTTAATATTTCCTAATTTAAACGTCACCCTACATCAAATGTCAGAAAGCATCAGTGGTCATGCTTTGGTTTATTGCACTTATTTGTCATGGATCATGTACAAAAAACATGGAATAATAGAGAAGTTATGCTTTGTATGATATTTATACTGTATACTTATATTCTCTATGTGAGTAGGTAGGTAGGTCGACCACAAAATCATTTTCAGTCCTACAAATTTTGCTGCTCGCTCTTAACCTTCACTCTTAAAAGTACAGTTATTTCTGAGAATGTGTGAAGTAACAATACTTCTGGCTCATAACCTTTAAACTTTCATAAGATGGATTGTGAACTTTACCTAAGATGCCTCTGGGAAACGGGGCCATTTTTGTCCTCAGTCTTTATATATGATTTACATCGAGTACAGAGGGTTCTTGGTTTCGTTTGAAGTTAGGATTTGGTAAAAAACTTGTGGTTCATTTAAGGTTGTAATGGAGGCTCAGTGCAGATGAGGCAGAAGACGGTTCATACAAAAATCTAAAAGTTTAAGAAATTTTGATTTTTTTAAGAATATTTAAGTAAAGTTCAAGTATATTTCCATGTATACTTTATGTTGTAAGTATACTAATATCAATACACTAATAGTATACTTGCAAGAGTACTATTTTATATACTATTGGTATACAACTAAACTAGTTATGTAATACTAGTCCACTTTTTAGTTTACTTTTGGTCTACTTTGAAGTATACGTGTAAACTTACATATTATACTTTAAGTTTTCTACTTACGTAATACTAGTCTACTTTAAGTAGTCTTAATGTGTAAGAGTAGCAAACTTAAGTCCACAACTAGTTTTGAGTTTTATTTTGTACTGCAACTATACTGTGATTTTCTTCCAGTAAATGAAACTTCTTTGACGACGAATATAATGAGCAAAAACTGCATTACTTTAATAATGTACTGTTTTGAAGAAGATGGAGACGTTTACCAGGAGAGGGGGATGTCTGCCTGAGATCAGGGATTCAGGATTTGGAATTGCAAACCATGACTAGTCGCCAAAAGCAGACACATTTGTTTGACTCCTGCTGTTTTATGGTTTTGCTTTCCTCCTTCCAAGCTGCCTATCGAAATTCTCTGTTTCAGTGTCCTTGAAGTGGCTTCTGTAATCTTAAGTCAGCGAACAAAGAAGCAAACCTTTGTTATTTTTTATGAAATAGATGATGGTTGAAACACATTTCTTAGTCAGGTGAAGAGCAAAGGATGGAGACAGAGACTCCTGCAGCAGGGTTGCATATCCTCCAGAGGAGGTTGTCTGAGCCTGCTTACAACCTCTGTTATACTTTCAAATGATTCTGCATTATTCAGGAAAAAAAATCCCATTTCATAAACCCACGTCATACCACAAAATCTCTGATGGATAATTTACCATTACATTAGTATTCACAGGCTTACCCACAGGTATCAGGTTTTGAGGAGTTAGCTGGTGCAGAATGGTCTCTGAAGGAATCTGAGCTAAATGTCAGATATACCATGTAATTAAGCAGGAGCAGCATTATGCTTTCCTTTCTGCTGGGTATACTGAAATGATGGCACTTAAATCCTCCTCATGGCCTCTTCACCATGACTGACTGAGCCCTGAGCTGCTTACATATATTTATGCTCCACTCTTTCTAGGTTTATATTTTTACTTTATGTATTATTATTATTATTATTATTATTATTATTATTATAGTATATATATATATATATATTATAAGTATTTTCCTGGGGAATTGGCATCCACTACAGCATTTGTTTTTAGAAAACACTTAAGGAGTCCCATTTCTATTTCTGCTTTTTATGCCACCTGTGTGTTAGTACCACCAGCTGTCTGATGCTTACAAAATGCAGTATATAAACATGTGCATTCATTTTCTTTTCTTGAGTGTCTTTAAATTCAGTTTAAATTTGCATGATCCACTGCGTTAGAGTGAGAGGCCTCAGGTTGGCATATGGTGTTGCAGATATTCTAATAGTATAAGGCCACTCCCAGAACTCCTGGGTATACAGGGGGCGCTCGCAAGGTAGTCCCAAAATCAATTGGACTCTATGGAGATGAAAAAAATTAGATGTTTATGGGGAAAAAATGTTTCTCTGTCGCCTTTCATCATGTTTTCGATATAATGGGTTGATACAATAAATATATGTTTCACCACTGATCCATAGGCCCCAAAAGTTACAGTTTGTTTTCTTGGCTCCACAGAACAGCATCCCAAAACTTCTGTCTCTTCTCTAGCTGCTTCTGAGCCACTGGAGCCATTTTTTTCTTGTGCTTTTGTGCTTCTGTGCTTTTATTTTGATGATGGACTGTTGTATCAATGACATTTTCTGTTTTTCAACAGCTCGCTTGCTGTAAATGTGGCATTATGGTACAGATCTGTTCACACTGATATCAGACATGGGTCACATACAAAGATGAATGTGAACAGTTGGGGGAAAAGATCAGACTTGGGAATCAAATCCAGAATCAGGTCACTTTTCCACCACAGTGTGAACACAGCCTTAAAGTTGCTTTAAGAAGGCTTTATAAGGTCATCCTCTACCATCCACTCATGCAGCCTCTTGTCTTGTTTTCATGCTTTAATTCTGTCGGATACATTTTTGTGTAACATGTCAGAAGCTTTTATTTGCTGCCAGATGTTTTCTCTGCACTTTGACTCCAGTATTTTTAAAGTCAGTCTATAAATCAAGCAGTATCAGCAGTAGATCTCATCAGGTGTTCAGCCATATATCATGCATTAACAAACCACTGTTTCTCATTGTTCTACGAACATGAAAGCAGCGGCGCCGGTCCAACACCATGGAAACCCTGCAATCCAGTCCTGTACTGCTTTTATCCGCAGGAGCTGTCACCGAGCTGACAGTGAGTGAACCTTCAAAGACATTCCCTCTATTATTCCCCACTTAAGAGTTTTGAATTTGAATGCCACATGAGGCTTCGTGCAAGAACTGTGTGATAAGAGCTACACACTGGCTCGTTGAAGGAGGTGAGATGAATGTACGTGATTTAATCTTGGATGAATGCCATTTGCAATTTAAAGGTGGTCACACTTTCCTGCACGTGCATCGCTTCTCAGAATTTACACGGCAATCTGATCTGATGCTCAAAACATAAGATATGTTTTCCATTTTCCATAGACAGAGTCAGACAGTGAGATAAATCATGCAAATAACACCCCAGACAAAACACTGATCTGAATCTGGTCCAGAGAACCATGGAGATAGCTGCTAAATCTGATTAATAGTAATATAATTGTGAATGTGAAGAATTTGCACATTTTTGTTGGTCAAAACACAGTAATCCAAATACACTGCTCAAAAAAATTAAGGCAACACTCAAATCACACATCGGATCTTGATAAACGAATTATTCAAGTTGAAAATCTTTACTGATGTACATTTTCTAATTTGTTGCGAACAAAATGATGTAACAACGGTTAATGGAAACCAAAATCATCAACCCAGTGAGGGCTCGATTCAAAATCACACCAAAAGTCAAAGTGAAAAATTTAAAACACAGGCTGATCCAATTTGCGTGAATTTCATCACAACAAGTCACAATGTGACTCTGTGATGTGTATGGCCACCGTGTGCCTGGGGGATCTCCTCCCAGACCTGGATCAGGGCATCAGTTAGCTCCTGGACAGTCTGTGGCGCTACATAACATCCCATAGGTGCTCAATTTGATTTAGGTCAGGGTAAGTTGAGGGCCAGTCAATGGCATCAATGCCTTCGTCATCCAGGAAGTGCCTACACACCCTGGCCACATGAGGCCGGGTATGTCCTGCACCAGCGTAAGGTCTGACAATCGCTGTGTTAGTTGACACATCCAGGAGGATTACTGCTGGAATCAATGTTGATGGAGAACATACAGATTACTGATCGGTAATAATGTTGTATACTCCAGTTATGACACCTAACAAATTTATGGTGCTTACATATTTGATGTTTTGTTCTTGAAGATCATTAAAAGTTAATGAGGAACAAAATCCAGATTGTTATTTTCATTTGCAAATAAACACAATGGTGCTTTATAAATCCCTGGAGTGTACTTTTCTATTAAATACATCACATGTAGTGAATATGCTATAGCTAATTGGAAATGTATTATTTCCATAAATATATTTTCTCATGACTTATTTCATCCACAGTAGCATAGCAACAGCATGCATGTCTGAAAGATCATAAAGGTTCGTTTTCCTTTGTCTGTGTATTTGAAAAAAATAATGTTCTTGCTTTGTTTTATGCATGTCACAATATCCCAGTGCACCTGAATAAAGAATAAATTGCCAGCTATTATCGTATGCCTTTGTATGTGTGTGCTCTCTAAATCCCAGTACACTGTAAGGAACTGTTTGAGTCTTGTTTAATCCATAAAAGCAAGGGTGAATTTGGTCATTACTTCTTCTTTTTGGACCACAGCCTGTTTTCTGTCACTCTCTACCTCCATTTCTCCTTCACTTACCCTTTTCAAATCTCCGACTCATGTTGAGCGTGTTTTACCTCGCGAAAGGCCTCTGCGGTATAAATGATGTCTTGTTGTGCCATCTTTGATTTCAAGAAGCCGTATTATGGCAGCGTTTGTTGTTAATGAGGCATGTGCCGTATAAGAAATACAACAATATCACCTTGACATCAGGTTTCCTACTGAGCCAGATGAAATTACACAGCATGTGTTTCTTTCTCATTGTTCTACGAACATGAAAGCAGCGGCGCCGGTCCAACACCATGGAAACCCTGCAATCCAGTCCTGTACTGCTTTTATCCGCAGGAGGCCAGGATGAAGACACTCGAGACACTCGAGGCCAGGATGAAGTTTTCTTATAGCACATATTTTCTCCTTGGCTTAGTTGCCATATTGGAACAGGATTTATTTGGTTGCCACCTTCAACTTCATCATTGGCTAAAAGGTTATTCACTGGAGCAGGGGCTCCCAAAGTGGGGGTCACGAGACAGCAGTGGTTGGGTCGGAGATGATTTCCAGAAATCAAATAAAATTTTTAAATGATTAGAAATAGTCTGTTTTAGCCATAATTGTTACAAAAAGATAAATAGTTAAATTCAAAATAAAACCATGCAAATAAAAATATGTGTTGTGTGTTTGGATCAGCCTATTAGTTTCTGTTTGTGTGCTTCAGTCATCTCCAGGGATAGTGGGAGTCTCTGGCATCGTTAATTTGGAAGTCAGGGGATGAAAGT